>JAKOOJ010000005.1:67176117-67211117 GCA_022577455.1 Arizona elegans | reverse complement strand
ATTAAATGCCATGGATTTAAAATGATTTCCTACAAAGGAAACCTAACCAATTTTACTTGCTGCTAAACAAGTCAAGATATTCTCAAATAACAAACCTATAGCAACTTGGCTGCATACGTACATTTTGAAATAGTAAAGTCTCTTTATTCTCATATTCCACAAAATAATTATATTCACCACATAACAAGTTATCAAGTAAACTTCCATTTACCAAATATTCATAAGGTTCACTTTTAAGAAAGGGATAGGTGATATTTTTTGGTTAAAGACAGGTTCAGAATTTTAAAGAAATTTATTTATTCATAAAATTTATATTGCTGCCTACTCGCACATGCTGACTTACAGGACATAAAAGCACAACATAAAAGAAATAATAATAATAAAAAAATAACCCCACCCCCACTCTGGCAACAACACATACTCATACCAGCCATTTAATGGCCTCTATCCCATTCTGGATTTCCCAGGCCCATTGGCCGAACGTCCTCAAAGCCTTCGGAAAGAGTGTTAAGACTGGGGGCCAGTCTAATTTCCGGAGGGATGATAGAGGATTCTTAGCTATTACTTACCTCCATTGACTGATGTGGCCAATCACAAAATCCTTTTTTAACCCTTTTTAAACCCTTTTTTAAAATTGGTTAGGTTCTCCTTGTAGGAAATCTACTACTCAGTTTAACTTCTCTGTTCTTTTGAGCAGAAGGGCAAACTTTAAAACCATGGAACTTAATCTCCCTCCAAGTTTATATTTTAAGATTTGTGGGATCTTTAGGTGCTAATGTAAATAAAAGGTGAATGGGAGGCTAGCACTTCAGATTGCAATATTCCAACTTCCTATTTAATTTTTTCTCCTAAATGGAATAAAACAAAGTCAATTGGAAAAGGAAACCTGCTCTCAAAAACAAGTGTCCAAGAGCTCATTATCATCCAAAGGCAAACTGCTGTCTAGTCTGGTTTGAAAAAGTAGCAGCTAAAACAACCCCTGAACTTGCATCTGTAAGATTTAAACAAAAAAACAAACCCAAATGAGAAATTATTTCAAAGGGGCATGAAAATGAAAACTGAAATGTGGAATTGTATTAAAAGGATAAATAAATTACGTTTTTTTCCAACTATGAAATACTAGAAGAAACATTTTAGATAGAAAAGTCTGTAAACTTTCCAAGAAATCTGTTTAGATGTACTGTACTACAATCCGAGGCCACCTAACCAGAACTAAAAAATGTTTGTGTTTAAAACCTGCTTTTTATTATCTATTTACTATACTCAGAACCTAAATTCCTAAATAAACATGTGCTCTTTATTCTTCAAAAATTAATGAATTGTAATTGCCCCTTTTTTCATTCTTAATACATATATCTACTGAATAAATCAAAATCGTAATAGAAGAAAAATGCTTACTGAAGCAGACAAACTTTTGTATAATGTATTGTCCTTCCAGCTGAAACCAGGTTTGCAGTCACAAGGAACTTTTTCTTCTCTATAACAGAAAATGCACTTTAAATGGCCCTAATTATGAATTGTGATTGGCATTTTGTTCCATTTCAACGTAATTGGTAATATGGAATACGTGTGCCTGTCTTTCTTGGTGTGTAGTTCAATCAATACGTTAAATGTGTTTTTCAGAAGACCTTTTATTTTTGACTCAGAAATCTTTACAAAGTTCTACAAGTTTCCATTATTGGGTAACAGAAAATAAATGCATTGCTCTGTCTTTCTAAAGATGATTCGTTAATTGGAAAGCATAACTTTCAATGTTCATTTAATGACTAGATAATAATAAGACAAATAATCAATTGTAGAATATTTTTCCAATTGTATAAAATCTGATTCATTCAAGAAATTGGGTTTATCCAATTTGTTTCATGACATATATCTAGAGAAATATTTCTTTATAAAATGAAATTAGATATGAAATTAGTAAAATAAAAAGAAGGCAGGAGTATAAGTTGTAAAAAAATGAACAACTAAAAGTTGTTATATCCTAAAGAGATCCATGAAATCATAGACAAGAAGTAATGCAAGCTCAGTAGCCATAAATATACTTCCTGAATTTTGCAGTTTGCTATCCACAAAACTGCTTACTTAGCAATAGCTAACAGTGCTCTTATCAACTTAACTATAGGCAAATAATTATTACTATTATTGGAATTCTTCCAACATGAACATCCCACTTTAATCATTTTCAAAAATCAAATGTACATTGATCTCTTTTATGATTTTCTAAATTCCAGGCAATCCAGTTCTACCTGCAGTCCAAATCATGTAATTATATGTTCCCTTGGTTGTTCTATCTGGTAGAAGGTATACATTACCTTCTAGCAATTGACTTGGGCTGCACCTCTCTACATGGGTTCTGAGCCTTCCTTATAGCTTGGCAAAGGCACAAACCTAATATGCTCTTAATTTCACTTGCTGAATGGTTGGTGTGCAGAAATCCTGAAGAGGAAAATGTCCTTTCCTATCAAACACTGATGCTAAAATGTTAATGAAGGGGGAGGGGGTGTCTTGAAATTTCTTAAATAAATCATGTCTCCCCAAGGTAATAAATATTCAGGATCTCTCCCTCAAGAAAAACAACTTTCTACTTCTGAAGTGTGAAATCCTGAGAGCTGCCATGCCGTTGCAGACTACCTTCTGGACTCCTGCTGCCAACAAAGGAAGAAGTGGTAAATAGTAATGCAAGCATGCAATCTTGACCAGAAGACACAAACTCATAGGAATTCCCCCCCCCCGAAATGTGTGATGAATAACTCCCCAAATGCAAATAAACTCACCTTGAATTCAAATAAGCTGCAAATGCATTTGGTAGAAAGTATGTATAAAATCAATGCAAATCTCTATTAGCAGAAATACTATGATTCTTGCAGATATAGCTGTAATAAAAGCAATACTGTGTTTGATTAAAAAAAATCTGCTTATGACGTAACTTAGGGGGATAGAGTTCTGCTGGCTTGAAAAATACAGCAAGTTGCATACCAGGCTTAGGCACTACAGTTCCCAAGATAATGTAAAAGTCAGTGCCACCCAGCTTCATTGGGAACTATTGCCCTATCTTGCAGTCATAAATCTGAGCAATATGTCACCTTTGCATGGTAAGACATATTTTCCAGAAGATATCAAGAATATGCTTGGTAACCCTGTATGAACTAAAAACATTATGTATCTAGGTGATACATCTATGGTCAGGGAAGCTTCTGCATAATTCTGGCAGGTAAATTGAAGATTTGTACACCCCACACTGAGTCAATTTCAGTCAAGTCTAGTGGACTGGGCTCTGTGTAGGGCTGCATTTGAAGCATATTCAAAGATGTCATTAGGTTTAGTTCTCTGCTGCTTGGTGGCCCTGGGGCTGCACAGAGGAAGTCAGTTTCTCTTATAAATTTCAGCTTCATTGTCCTCCCATGTGTTTATGAGTCTGCTTTACATGCTGTCAGTTAAAAAGTGATCTCTTTGGATAGTTAGCTTAGAAGGTTATGTTCTGCACACTGCCTACACATCAGAAGCTATTCTGATGTGTAGGCAGGACATCGTTTCCATTTTGCAGCATTTAGCCCCTGAATATTGCTCTGTTTTCAGTCTGAGCCTACATAATACAGTAGGTGAAGCACTGTGTTGTTCAGTGATACTCTAAAACACCTGTCTCATATGGAACTTTGCCCCAAAGCTACTATTTGTGCCTAACTCCCATGTTCCTTTCCAAGACTGCCAAACTGATTTCACAAGAGAAAAAAAAATGGCACAGTAATCAGATGAAAGTAGAACTGCTAAAGTAAAAAGAACCAATTCGTTCTCACAGGGAGGGACTACTCAGGGTGCCATCAGTCAAATTATGCCGACTGGCGACTCCCAGGGGGAGGGCCTTCTCTGTGAGGGCTCCAGCCCTTTGGAATGAACTGCCCCCGGAGATACGGAATATCCCTGATCTCCGTGCTTTCCGCCGTGCCCTCAAGACCCTGATGTTTCAACAGGCGGGGCTAAACATATGAACATGTGAATGATTTTTTTTTTAAATGTTATCTAATTCTGGGTTTTATTTAATTGACCAAACTAAGTAATAATTTTAATTAGCAATTTTATGATGTTTGTGTGTCTATATTTTTCTTGACTGTACACCGCCTTGAGTCCTACGGGAGAAAGGCAGTATAGAAATATAACAAACAAACAAACAAACAAACAAACAAACAAATAAATAAATAAATAAATAAATAAATAAATAAATATAGATTGTGGCTTCCAGATTCATAAGGATTGGAATAGACCAGTCATACTACCAATTAAAAAAAAGAGAAGATAGTAGATCTGGAAAATCTTTGTGCTCTATCAGCTTTCTGAGAACAAGCAGCAACCTAAATATCAGATGCTTGCATTGAAAACTAATAGATAAAATAGTGCGGAGCAGTATCCTGGCAGAAAAACAAGCTAGATTCAGGAAGGGGCAATGACATATTGATTAGTGATTTATTAAAAAGAATACCAAAATAAAATTAAAAATTGCTGCCCCGACCACAGTATTATTGTCTTTTTATTTACCAAAAATAGTTTTTGATTCAATACACAAAGACAGAAAGAAAAAAATAGAAAAAACAAGCCGTTTTTTGGTTGTCTTTTGTTGCCAATTTCATGAAAATAATGGAGTATAAGTCTGTTGTCGCACAGCACAGCTCCTTGGCGCCATTCAAAAAAGGGATGAAGCAAGGATATCTTGCCCTCTCTTCTTCTAACTCTTACATTAATGAGGCAAACTTTGACAGAACCTCCATTTCAAACCCTCACCTTCCCCTCTCCCCAAACACTAAAGTATCCTTTTCAGTACTTTTTTTTGAAGTGGAGAATAAGGAAATCCTGAATCATGCAAAATGGCCTGAGACAGTGTTTGAGCTCTTGTCCTCTTCTGCAGACAAGAAAAACAGTTTGTCAATTATGCTAAAACCAAAGTCATTGGTTTCTTCAAAAGATCTGACTCTGGTAGAAATGTAATTGATTTAATAGTGGCCAAATCAAGGTATTAGAATATGTTAGTGTTCCTTTTTCTATAGGTGATAATATGGAAAGAATAATAAATGACTGCAGGTTAAATATTCTCCTGACATGCCTCAAATGCATTGGCAGCAATTACGTTCCAGCAGTATTTAGAATAAGGTTACTAGACATTGGTATAAAGTTGCTACTATTATGTTTCAAGTTCTATTAAGTCCTGCTGCAAATTCCCAATAGTATATTTTATTTTCTCCTGAGACTGGAATCTGGTCTAGTTTCTGAAAAGGCTCAAATACTGTTTTCCTACCTGAAATTTTGATTCAATTTAGTTTTCACTACAGTTCCCTGATTCCCTGACCTTGGAAGACAATTTTCTGTCATCATGGAAGGCAAGTATTGATTGAGATTTTAAACTCTATGGCTTATCAGTTTCATTCTTGCCTTACCTTACTTGACCCTAAGAGAACATATTTGGAGCTGAACCAATGGACCCTTGAGAATAATATTCATATGACCTAAGAACAACCCTTACCCTTATGGGGCAGAATTGTTTGGAAGATCCTTCTTCTGTGATGTAAAGGTGTATGGGAATGACCCTGATGGACAAAGACTGCCTAGGGAATGATCAGGCAAGAGAGAGAGGATTCTGCAGTTGTTTAATGGTCAGAGAAAGAAATTTAGGAAGGACCCGTCCTAACTGGTCAGAATGTTAAAAGTGAGAAGAGGAGATTTGTACTTTCACACTTGTAACATTCTGTTAATTCAGCCTTACAATAAAGTAAAATTAGCTCATTGGGGTGTGTTTCCTGTCTGGTTTACCTGGACTGACATATGCCAAGCATCTAGGTTATGTTCTTTCTCCAACTCACAAGACAGCCCTTACATTTTCTCAATTTAATTTTTGCAATCCATAGTACTGGAAAGATTTGCATTTTCAGTTCCGGGCGAACCGGTTGTTACAACCAGCAGTAGCTACCACTGACTAATACTCATGTTTTTACACGATAGATAGATAGATAGATAGATAGATAGATAGATAGATAGATAGATACTGTTTGCTGAACTGACTTAATAATGTGTCTGCTCCTAGCAAGCAGGTCAATTAAACATTCCCAATTGAACACAATTTGGTGATTGCCAAATTGTGTTCAACTGCCATTGAAGTTTGATTCTCAACAATATCATGACTCTTATTAATTCCACTAACAAATGGGTATTTTAATGCATTCTTGTTGTGCATAGTCAGTACTGTGTACAGTACTGTTACTTTGTACTTTGTGTTTTAGTTTATTGGTTTTGGTATTTGATCTCAACCAGTAAAACTAAACTCTTAGATCCCACCCTACATGACCCAAATTCAGAAGCTCCTATACCTGGCTAACATTGGGCCAATCATTCAGGGAGTTGTTCCATAGAAAACGTGATGGAGACAATATTATATACTATATTGATACATTTAGTCCCCAAGAAAAAAGGTTGGATAAATCACTCACTGTATCTTTACTTACCTATCTATCCAATTTTCAATTTGAATTTTTCCTTAATATAATTCAATATTGGAAAATACAGATTTTTAGATCATTTGACCTTAGTCTGAATTAAAATTTGAGATGGGAGAGGTTCTATACATAAAAAGACTGTAAGTCAAACTAGTGATAGAATAACCTATAACAAGCTTAAGAAAATAATTCTATGCATATTCTAATGTTTGCATTCAAAATACATAGATATAGACTCAGGAAGGAGTATACAATAATTAAACATAATTATTTTGTATAATTTGTTAAAATTTTATAGAACAATTGAGCTTGTATTATGCATTTCAAAGTTGTAATTTTATTTTGGAGTTCTTGATATCCATTGTTTGTTTGAACGCATGAAATGGATTATATATATAATGAAATGGATTATATTGAATGTGAAACAATTATTTTACAACATACAGAAAAATGACCACGTACCTGCCACTGTTTTTAGTGTCATGCTTTTGTGCATCCTTATGAATTTCTGTTTTAGATGTGAGAAACTTTTTAAAATGTGTAGAGCTAGGTCAGTTAAAATATAAATAAATAAATTACTTATTAGTATTATGAACCTTTCTACCATAACAGGATAAAATGGATATATTACATTATGGACAGATCTGAGATACAATCCTAAGTGGAAACAGGCAAGTCAACAATGTTCATTTTAGATGAAGGGTTAATATTTTTCCTTATATCTAACAAGGAAACACACCAAAGAGCTGCTCACTGCATGAGATGTGAAGATATTTCACTTGATGTTGCTCAAATGCAACTTTTAAATTCCTCTTCAGAGGAATCTCTAGGCAGATATGCTGACCTTCTGCAGGGAGATCAAAGTGATATGGAGTCATATTGGTCAGGTCCTTTCATCTGGACTGACAAAACAGGTGCCAGTATACCTGTTGCTCCTAAGGAGGTAAGACGTTAAAAGAATTATGCATTAACTAACACAACAGTGCTATACCTGAAGAAAAGATAGTTATCTGGAGTTCAGAGGGATCAGCAACACTTGCAAAGTGAAAGCATTCAGAAAAAATCTTCATGTTCAAATGAACATATTGTAAATAGCATAACTGGAATCATTTAAAAAAATATTTTGCTTTGCTAATTATCATTATTTATGAAATGAAATTCAGTAACTAAAACCTGAAACCTTACAGCCTGGTGGCATTCCAAAAGAATGGGATGGAGCTCTGCATTAACAATTTATTTCTTCAAAACACTTTGATTTTTTTTTAAAAAAGACACTGGTACAATTAGAAACTATCCAGAGTTGTTGTAGGCAATGTAAAAACAAATTGAAACAAACAATTAAACAATTGATGACAATATACTGTATACATTCTTTCTGCTCAAATTTATGTATCTTATTTTTCTCCACAGCAATCTCTTCCATTTGCTTGATGGGAATATCAATCTTTCCTTCTCATACTTATCTTCAAAAAATGAAAGACAAAGAGCTGTATCTCTCCCTCCCTCTTCCATATCAGAGGAATACATGTAAGATGTGTAAGCACTTGCCTGCCTATCTGTGTCCATCCCTCACATACGATGTAAGAAATGGAAAGGACAAGAAAGGATTTTAAAAATAATTTTAAAAGATATTAAAAAATTAAGAAAAATCCTACCCGAAAAGTATTACTCTGAATAAATATTCCAAAAATATGTTGTTCTATATCATGTCACTACAATTCTGTGGTGTGATATGAGTTTCAGGTGATAAAGAAACACTTCAACATGAATACCTATTTTGTTTTTCTGGAGTTTCAGGTGATAAAGAAACACTTCAACATGAATACCTATTTTGTTTTGCTGGGAAAAAAGAGTTGGAAAGGGAATGCCACTTTCAAAACTGCTGCAAGAGACTGGAAAAGGACATGGCTGCTTTAATATTTCTTTGAAATATAAAATTCTTCATATATGTTCCGTACACTTAAAAGAACCTTTTTCAAATTTGGCATATGTAACATGACTTGGCAGTTAGCTATAATGAATTCAGTGGAACTGAATGATTAGATATGATACAAAATTCTTATACTAGAGCATATTCATATTGTTCATTAAAATTGTTTATTAAATACCTCAAGACTTTATAGAACTGTTAAACACATTTTTAATAAAATGTTTTAAAATAAACAGATTACATCTTACTGCAAAGAACACGTAGCATTTAGTAGAAATATCTTGTTGCTAATTAATATTTTTGAAGAAATATATTTCTTGTAAAATACAATAGTTTCTAGAATTAATAATACAATAATTGCTTCTAATAAGTAAAAACTGATAAAGATGATACACTGATGTTAGTTAAACCACACTTCCCATCAGGAAACCCATTCAGAGATATTTTGAATGGTTATGTCAGAAATTTCTTTTTCATTTTAAGAAAACCAACCTGAAGATGGTTTATGAACCAAAGTTAACATCATGTATTTGTTTTTCTTATAATATATTTCACCATTAAGGTCATCTTAAATAAGTTTTTGATAACCTTCTTGATGATGAGGAAGAATGCGTGGGGTACAGTAGCTGATGCTAAAATCCCAGAGTTGTAATAAAACAACAACTGGTTAATAACTCTGAAACTAATACTAACTTCTAGCACAATAGGAAAGTCTTCATAAACACAATAAAGGAGTAATATAATTTACTTTTAGCTCCTTTTCAAAACATTACTCTCAGCTCACAATCACATTCAGATTACAAAATTCTTTTTGTAGTTTTCCTCTAGCTGTGGGAATAAAATAAACCACTTAGATGACAGTAAAGTGTCTGTAAAATATATAACAGCAATAACTCCTGGTGGAAATGTGGCAGATATTTATACAAGAGCTAAAGTATGAAGCACTGTAAAAAAGGCTAACATGAAGGATGTTTATTTTTAGAGGCCTCTTCTGGCTGAAGTCATTCAGTTGAAAGCAAGTCTTTTGTGAGAACTCTTATATAACTCTATAGTATGTTCAATGCTAAATGAGGTATTTTGAACAAATATACATTGTACTTCTAATGAGAACATATGAGAATTTAATTTAGATAACCATTTTGTAAGAAATGCTTTTGTAAGCCAGTACTCCCCAAGCTGATGTCTTCCAGATGTGCCCGGACTACAATATCCAGCTAGCATGGGCAATAATCAAGAGCACTAACACTCTGATCTCATCAACGGAGATCTTTATACCATATTTTTTCTTCTAGTTAAAATAAAAACTATTTGCAAATTATTTGATGTCCCTTTAATTATTCAGTTGAGAAGTTCAGTTGAGATGACATGCATTAGCAGGCAAGCATCTGAAACCATACAGCCCATCCTTATGTTTTCCACTGTGCGGATTCACAGAAAATCTGTACCTTTCTTTGATTTCGCAGTCACTCTAACAAAGGAAAGAAAAGGAAAAACCAAAAAAACCTAGTTTTTGACATATGTGTCACATGTCTCCAACACTGGACGTTTTTAACAAGAGATTGGAAAACCATTTGTCTGAAATGGTGTAGGGTTTCTTGCCTGAGCAGAGAGGTTGGATCTGAAGACTTCCAAGGTCCCTTCCAACTTTGTTATTCTGTTATTCTATTTTTTTCAGTGTACCGAAACTGGTTATAAGGCAGTAACAGATCTATATATAATTGCACATTAGAACCATATTTAAGTACACAGATAGTTATCAGTCTAATTAATTTTTAGCTTTACTTTTCTTCTGGGGCTCCTGGAAACATATACAACCAATCTTTATCTTGTCTTCCCAATAACTCTACAGTTCAAATTAGACTAATTAGACATGGTGAGTGACTGGCCAAAATTATTAGTTAACTCCATAGTCAAACTAAAACCTGAACCTGGTCCCTGTCCTACATTTTAAGTAATATACGTGGAAAAATCAACAGAGAAACTAATAAGTAGGATATGTGGTAATCTGTGTAATTATATGAGAATAATATATGAACACATGCAGGCATCAATCATTTATTTCTTTATTATTTCTACATACCTTTTATCCAGCAAGTCCTCAAAGTTGTTAAGAAGTGGGTGCAAGTGTGGATATACTGTGCTAATTGTTGTGCTAATTATTAATTATTAATTCTACTATTTATTGCAACCAATTCTACAACTTGGTTTAAATTTCCTAAAGCTTTACTGATATTAACAGTACTTAAGTTTCGCTAGCTTTCTTTAAACTGGGGCCATTAAGTGCTCATGAATGTGAATGGAAATAATTAAATTAATGGATAGGGATAATGAAAATGCATGTACCGTATATCTGCACTCACAAAAATATTTGCAAGTATATGTCAGGTTCATTTTTTTCCTGTAATCCTTTTTACCATGTACACTGTAGGTGGTTACATCTTTGTCTTATATTCCATAAAGGACATTTTTCCAATTCATAATTCAGTTCCATAGTTTATGGCCTTTCTTCACACACTGCATATTGGGAAACTGCACTATTTCTGAAAGCAGCATGAAGTCTTTTGTACAAATACGCCTGCATCTTCAGCTCTCAAATTCTTTTTGGACATAAATTCTTGGCATATAATCCTAAAATGATATTTTAAAAATAAGCTTCGTTCTTATATTTTTGCCTTCATAACTGTAACTAGATCCATTTGTGCAGAAGATATTACAAAACACTTTTCTGGATGTAGTTTAATAATGATACTGAAATCAATAGCAATATGCTATACTTTTAGAAAAGTTAATTTTAATTTAAATGGATATGGTCAATGGTGTGTGTATTGAAGTGTGACACATCTTGATTGCAAGCCTGCTATATCACTGCCAAAAACATTCTGTCCAACCATGAACTATTGCTTTTCTTTATTCAGATTTGAACCCTGTCCATCTTGAGAATTCTGGGTTGATAGACAGCAATGCTTAAAACATAGCAAAAGAAACTCAAACAATGTAGTAAGTTTTTAGGTGATGCCAGTTGTGTCTTATGACCAATTGACACATTCCAATGGCAATGTAGGTGATGTCATATTGAGAGCATACTAATATACAAGTATGGGTAACTTCGTTAACTTTAGCACAGGCCAATATAAACAAAATATTAAGTATCTGTATATTAAAATGTTTGGACTTTCATATTTTGCTGCTATATTAACAGTCACCCAGGGAGCACTAGTTAATTAAACAATCCAACACTTAACTAAGAAGGAAAACTTATTATCTTTAACAAAGACAAAAGGCATCTAAAGGGGAACTAATCAACTTATATTAAACATGGTTAACTATAGTATAAATAAACAAATACTTAAGAGTAAAATATTTGTTTTTGTCCCATTGAATAGTTATTCTTTTGTGAGTTATTCCAAAATATTTTGTAACTATGCACTTTTTTTCATTTGTAATAAACTAAAACAATAATACAATCTCGGACATTAATATTATAATGAGACTTTTAAAAAAAGAAAAGCAAAATCTGGGAAAGGAAATATATTTGTATCAGTTAGACAAACTGCAGTTAACCTAGGGCAAGCATTAAATAATTATGTTAAAACAAGTATGTACAACATTAACAAAAGGTGTTTAAAAGTTGTCACCCAATTTTTAATGAATCAGAAAGGAAAACATTAATTACACAGAACTTCTTATTAACTACATATTAATTTTTTCATTTAAATGTAATCCTTACCAATTAAATAATTGGCTAGAAAAATGTGCATCCTGATCTTAAAATATACTCTGAGTAGTTAATCAAGAAGCCCAGGACAACCTAGGTCTCAGAGAATTAACATCTGTATCTCTTCCTCCACAAGCTTTCATGAAAATTACTTCTCACCAGTCTTTACAGCTTTTGTCTTAGCTACAAGTTCAATCCAAGGTTCCACAAGGTTGTTGCTATGAAGCTAGTCAGTATTAGATCAGGCCATCAGCCACGATCCCAGTTCCCTCTTCACAGTGTGCAAGAACTAATTCATATAAAAATATATCTTACTCTGTAGGTAGTTAATTGGTATATTAGAGTGCAAATGTGCATTGTAGGAATCATGGAGCTTACTACTATAAACATTAGTTCCATGTTGATCTCGCTTCCTCTGGCAACCACAACCGATTTAATCAGCTCTGTTATAGGAATTCAATGCAGTGTGATGATTGCAGGAAAACATGACAATATCAGAAATTATGTGGATGTAGAACATAACACGTAGTGTCATATGAAAATAATCTGATATCTCAGTGATTTAAATAAAATGATACTTAAAAGCAACTTGTCCTTAGAATGCAATATTATTGATGCAAGTCATTTGCTTTATGCGTCTAATGTACTTTTTATATGCATAGTTAATATAAATTTTATATTTATATTTAGTAGATTTTTTAAAAAAAGATAGATATTTCTGTTCTAATTAATTGCTTTAAATTTATTATTACTTTTTCTAGGAAGATGTTGTGGCTCACAAATTTATCTGTAGGTTGTACGAATTTCTATATGAACTCAAGTCAAACAAAGTGGCAATACCCTTCAAAGTGTTTATGAAACTACCCACTTGTGACTTCAATTTTTTTAATTCGAGTTAGATTTGTATATTCTCTTTGTTAACTCTGCTCATTTCATTGCCAAGAACAAAATCTTAAAGCCAGTTTTATGCATTATATCAACCACTAGTTGCATTGCTTCATATATAAACAACTATCAAATCTTTCTAGAAATTGCCAACATTTAAAGAAAAAGTATAGTGAAAAATCAAGTAATTAAATTATTAAACCTCAGTTTATAGGTCCAGTTTCAATTAACAAGGCCATTCTTGAATTAGCCTCAACAATACTATGCTGCACTCAAAACATGCACACTCACAAAAGGCAGCCAAATTTCATGCTTTTGTAATAATTTGTAACAACTTCATTTATTAATTTTTTTATATACTTCCAGTGTTATGTATAATGCCCTTCAGCATGCAGTTGTGAAAAAACTCAGTAGTGGTAGAATTAGAAAAAAGCCACAACACTTTGCATTTTCCCCCAGTGGAGACAATAAGGAACAGTTTATGAAGTACTTCTCACCAACTTTTTAATGACTCATAGATGTTTTGCCTGCATGCTGCAATGCAAATCTTTATAAGGATTTATATAGCCTTATCGAAAAGTACTCTTACAATGTGACATTGACGTAAAAAATGACAGAACAGCGAAGATATTATCTGTACTCTATAGGTGCATCTGTCCTGAAAGCAAACATGTTCTTACTTAACATAAGAAAAAATACTGAAATAATATATAAATAAAAATGGGGTAATTGTATGTACGGGTTTCCTAGGGTTTAATTTAAGGGTTAAACTATTGGTAGTGTCCAAAATATCTATATTACAGACCTAATCTAGTAGTAAGAACCATTATGATTATTCACTATGTAAACATTCCCAGCATGATCATATTATGACCAAGTGTTAAATTACTGTGTTTAAAAAGCTGTGATTATTGTTTCCAGATTCAATTCATCGTAATATAGTAACTCCTGTTGATAAATTTATTCTGAATGAGAATGGCCAAGAATCTTACTGGAATTTGATAGTGACTCCCAAGGCGGAGTGGCTTCCCGGGTTCATCAGCAGGTGCTCCTGCTCAGGTAGGGGGACTTTGGGGCGATCAGAGCAGGGGAGAAGGGGAGGCCTCCAGCGACCATCGTCATAGAGCGTAAAGCACACTCCCAGAGTGGCCACTGCCCTGGCTGGGATTTGGAAGCTGCAGAGGCAGAAGGGGAGAGAAAGAAAGACTTCTGCTGCTTCTGCTTTTGGCTGCATGCAAGGAAAGCAGCAGAAGTCTTTCATTCTCTACCCCAAACTCTGCCTCTGCGGCTTCCAAATCCCAGCCAGGGCAGCGGCCGCTTTGGGAGTATGCTTCACATTCTATGGTGATGGCTGGAGCTGGACCCTGCAGGTAGAGCTGGTCCAGGCCGTGGCTTCCACGTGGGTGCTGGTAGTGGGTGCCGGCAGCATCAGCTACGAGTTCCTCAAGTACCTGGTTCTCACCAGCTTCACCCACATGGACATGGTGAGGCCTGGGAAGCGCGTGAGCGGAGAGTGGGGACATGCGACCTTCAGGCCGCTCACGTTCTACACACACAATCCATGGGAGGGTTTTATGGTGGCATGCGAAGGGAACATCTCTCTGCCGGACTCCTGGCTGTGAGTGCGCAGGCCGCCCGGGGCCTCCTGCACCCCCGAAATAATAAGACCCCCCCCGATAAGGCTAACCCATTATTTCAGGGTTCAAAAGAAAATAGGACCCTTGTTTTCAGGGAAACATGGTAGGTATCTGATAACTGGCAGAGTATATCTGTTGAGGGCTCCTCTGATTGAGCTGGCTCATAAGGCCTTGTCTTATCCTTTTGTGGCACTTGGATGTTGCTGCCTTTCTCATCTTCTCTTTGTGATTCCTTGGTGTCTGTGGGATACCAAGGTACTTGCAACTGATTTGTACATCTGCTATGCGGTCTGCTGGTAGTTCTACCCCATCCGTCTTAACTACTACTATTCTCTTAACTACTATATGGACATGCTTCTCCAGTCTGTATGCCATCCTAATGCTCTCACTGTAGATCTGTGGCAGGTGAATGGATAAAGTCAATGTTTCATTCACTTTTGGCATGCAACCTAGTGTCATGAGGTGACTGCTGGCAGTTCTACTCTTAAATTTGCATTCATATCCAGATTATCTGGCTGAAGGGAGAGCAGTGGGGATAGTCCATCACCTTATGTTGCACTTGATAGCCATTTGTATGAGTTAACTTGATTTAACTTACAGCACTGTGTTCCCCAGACCTATTGAGTTCTTGAGGAAGGTCCTTAATGTCCAGTTGACTTTATATAGTGTCAGGCATTCACGATACATGTATGTGGCAATGAGTCATATAGACTTTCCTGTACACAATCCAGACCATTCTCAAGTTGGCTGCCTAGACCTTAATTCTTGTGCAACTGCTCTATCTATGAGCAACTTGTGTTTTGATCCTCTGCTGTTGTTACTAATGCACTTCTGAATTATATTCATGTAATCCTGTTAGTTTCTTTAGTCAGTAGGTATGGATTTCATCCAGTGGTGGGGTTCAAATTTTTAAACAACCGGTTCTGTGCCTTAATGACTGGCTGGATGGGCATGGCTAGGTGATCATGAGATTGAATAGGCATGGCTAACTCGACATCGCTTCTTTGCCTAAGAAATCTCTGGACTAATGAGTTAAAGAACTGCCTCTAAACATTCATTTTAATAAGATTTTTAGAAACCTGCAGTTGAAAGTTCTTCATGTCTCCTTACCCTGAAGACCCAATTTTATTTGGAATTTAATCCCAAACTGATTGCCCTTTTAACACTTCTCTTGATACTTCTTCAAAATGCACCCCTAAGAAGCCATCTCTAGTGTATCTCCTTAGGCTGATACTCAGTGCTGTGAGTCTTTATTTAGCTTCAGGTGGAGTCAGGCCCTTGTATTTTTTCAGTCTAACCCTTAATCTTCACATCCATCTATAATTCCACCTGCTGATTAACATTCTATAAGTTGCCTTGATTTTAGTCTCTAACTGCGTTTTCCAATGTCAGGTATTGGTTAAACATTTAATTGTTATTCTGGGTGTTCTTTAGTAAAGGATGTAATGTTGGTCTATATCAAGCTGTGAGTGTAGCTTCCTCTTCATTATGCTGAAGTATTGAGTCACTAGATGTTTCTCAGTTACTGTGAATTCAGGTCTTATTTCTTTCCACAGTTTCTTATATATTTCAAAGATCCCCTCTTATTAGGTCTATTATTGCAATAGCATTATATAAATTCCAGGCTCTCTTATCTATCCATGAATAGTTTGTTCCAGTAGTCAATTTCTCATCAGATTGTCCTGATTAATGAACATATTACGTGGACCTTCTTAATATAGTGATGTCCAAGTCGACATGAATTTCCTAGTTCATGTAACTCTCATATTTGAAGTAGACAGGTGAAGCATTAGGGGGGTCTTTGCTGAAGGACCCCCATTGGTAAAATAGATACCAACTGGGATTTGAGCCCTAGTTCCCATGTCAAAGGCGACATTCTAATAACTGCACTATTCAGCATATCCCTCCTTTCTTTCCTCCCCCCTCCTCTATCTGAAGGATAAATGTCTATGTGGCAGCCCAACCACTAACATTTTAGACATAATGATCCACAACCACAAACATCTTTCTGTTCTCTATTCAAAATACTAAATACAAAATACTAAGTTCTGTTCATATCTACAATCTACTATCTTCCTTCTCAGTTAGTAATCTAATATAACAGAGTATAGTATTTCAAGTAATATATTAACCATGCAAACATATAGGAAGAATGTTGCATTGCATTAAGCTGGAACTGTCATTTTTCTGGTGAAAAAAAGGATTGGATATGACATCAGGGATACAGGTAGTTCAGGAATTTGGCCTGTGTCTCCTAATTTAAGATTTTCACATATAAATAAAGAGAATTTAACATTTCTGTGACCATTGCTCTCTCACCCACACTTAAATCCAGTGTTATTGGTCTCTACAAGACTGCTTGGTTTTTTTTGAGAAGGCAAGATATTTATTTATTTATTTATTTGTTTGTTTGTTTGTTTGTTTGTTTGTTTGTTTATTTATTTATTTATTAAATTTATATACCGCCCTATTCCTAAGGGACTCAGGGCGGTGAACAGTGAACGATAAAAATACATTTAATACATCCCAGTTTAAAATAAAATCAAAAAAAGCAATATAAAGGGAAAGTTAGGCCAGGCCGGCCTGCTGAAACAGGAATGTTTTGAGGGCACGGCGGAAAGTGCGCAGGTCGGAATCTTCTGTATCTCTGGGGGGAGCTCGTTCCAGATGGTGGGTGCCCTCACAGAAAAGGCTCTCCCCCTGGGGGCCGCCAGTCGACATTGTTTGGCTGACGGCACCCTGAGAAGCCTCTCTCTATGGGAGCGTACTGGGCGGTGAGAGGCTATTGGTGGCAGAAGGCGGTCTCGTAAGTACCCCGGTCCTAAGCCATGGAGCACTCTAAAGGTGGTAACTAAGACCTTGAAGCGCACCCAGAAGACCACAGGGAGCCAGTGCAGCTCGTGCAGGAGGGGAGCCACAAGGGAGCGCCATACTGCTCCCATAACTACCCGCGCGGCCGCATTCTGGACCAGCTGGAGCCTCCGGGTGCTCCTCAAGGGGAACCCCATGTAGAGAGCATTACAGTAGTCCAGGCGTGAAGTGACGAGGGCATGAGTGACCGTATTTAACGAGTCCCGATCCAGAAAGGGACGCAACTGGCGAATCAGGCGAACCTGATAAAAAGACCCCCCGGCCACAGCCGTCAAGTGTTCTTCTAAAGACAGCCGCGAGTCCAAGAGCACGCCTAAGTTGCGAACCCTCTCCGTGGGGGGCAATGACTGCCAATAGTCAGTGATGGCACCAATTGACTATATCGGAACGTCGGAAACCACAGCCACTCGGTCTTGGATGGGTTGAGCCTGAGTTGTTCCTCCCCATCCAGATCCGTACGGCCTCCAGGCACTGGGACATCACTTTAAGGGCATCATTGGGGTGGTCCGGGGTGGAGATGTATAGCTGAGTATCATCAGCATACTGATGATACTTCACCCCAAAAACACGGATGATCTCACCCAGCGGCTTCACATAAATGTTGAACAGAAGGGGTGAGAGAACCGACCCCTGTGGCACCCCACATACAAGGGGCCTCGGGGTCAACCTCTGCCCCCGTCAACACAGACTGCGACCGATCAGAGAGAAAGGAGGAGAACCACCGCAACAAGGTGCCCCCCACCCCTAACTGTTCCAACCGGTGCAGCATGATACCATGGTTGATGGTATCAAAAGCTGCTGAGAGATCTAATAGGACCAGGATAGAGGAGCAACCCCTGTCCCGAGCCCTCCAGAGATCATCTACCAATGCGACCAATGCCGTTTCTGTGCTGTATCCAGGCCTGAAGCCCGACTGGAACGGATCTAAATAAGCCGATTCATCCAAGTACTGAGGAAGCTGTCGCGCTACCACACTCTCAACAACCTTTGCAACAAAGCGAAGGTTGGAGACTGGACGGTAATTAGCCAACACTGCTGGGTCCAGGGAAGGCTTCTTGAGGAGAGGCCTCACCACCGCCTCCTTCAAGGCGGCAGGGAAGACACCCTCTCTCAAGGAAGCATTTATAATCCCCTGGAGCCAGCCTCGTGTAACCTCCCGAGAGGCCAGCACCAGACAGGAGGGACACGGGTCCAATAAACATGTGGCCGCGCTCAGTCTGCCCAGTATCTTGTCCACGTTTTCCAGAGTCACAGAATCAAACTCTTCCCAGGTAATATTCTCAAGACTTGCCTCCATCCTCCCTCCCGAACCTACCCAGTCAGAGTCCAAATTTTCCCGAATCTGAGCGATTTTGTCATACAGATATTGTACAAAGTCCTCGGCTCTACCCTCCAAGGGGTCCTCCCGCGCTTCCTGGTGGAGCAGGGAGCGGGTCACCCTAAACAGGGCGGCCGGGCAATTATCTGATGACGCAATAAGAGCGGAAAAATAGTTACACTTTGCCGCTTTTATTGCCACCAGGTAGGTCTTAATATGAGACCTTACCAGTGTTCGGTCAGATTCAGAATGGCTGGCCCTCCAACTGCTCTCCAGGCGTCTTTTCCAGCGTTTCATCTCCCTCAGCTCCTCGGTGAACCAGGGAGCCAGGTGAGATCGACGCCGGGTCAGAGGCCGCAAAGGCACGACCCGGTCCAAAGCTCCAGTGACCGCCCTATCCCAGGCAGCCACTAGATCTTCAGTCGAGCCGTGTGCCAGAGCCTCAGGAAATGGCCCAAGCTCCATCTGGAACCTATCCGGGTCCATCAGGCGCCTGGGGCGGAACCACCTCATCGGTTCCGCCTCCCTGCGGCGGGGTGTGGCGGTTCGAAGGTCAAAGCGAAGGAGGGAGTGATCTGACCATGACAAGGGCTCGATCGCTATATCCCCTATCTCGAGACCACTCAGCCCCTGACCAGAGACAAAAACCAGGTCCAGCGTGTTTCCCCCCGTGTGAGTAGGGCCATGAACTAATTGGGTCAGGTCCATGGCCGTCATGGAAGCCATGAACTCCTGAGCCACCTCAGACGCCTCACCGACGGATGGCAGGTTGAAGTCCCCCATGACCATAAGTCTAGCGGTATCAATCGCCACCGCGGCTATAACGTTGAGTAGCTCAGGCAAGGCTGCTGCCACGTTGCAGGGAGCCAGGTACGTAACCAGCAGGCCCGTCTGCACCCCATGACCCCACTTCACAAGGAGGGACTCACATCCGGCCGTCTGAGGAACAGTGGCCTCCCTCGGACTAAGACCCTCTTTAATGATAACTGCCACCCCCCCCGCCCCTTCCCTGTGACCTTGGCTGATGAAATGCCCGGAAACCGGGTGGGCACATCTCTACGAGAGGGACTCCCCCCTCCTGGCCCAACCAGGTCTCCGTAATACCCACCAGGTCCGCTCCCCCCTCCTGAACAAGATCACAAATGAGGGGGGCTTTATTTACCACGGACCTGGCATTGCATAGCATTAGCCGAAGGCCCAGGGCCTGAGGGTCTGTGCCACCTGGGGAACGAGAAGAGCATTGGGGGCCAGAGTGTGCCACCGCTTGAAGACAGCGAGCGCGCACTCCCGCAACTTGATGTGGCCCCCTACTCCCGCCATATCTGCCCCTCCCACCTACAGTACTGATGTAATGTCTATCAACAGCACAAGCTCTAACCCTCTCCTTGGCCCCAGATTCTGCATCTCCTCCGCCGTGCTCTTCAGATGGACTAGACCCCGTCCCTCGCAGGTTAATCCCTGAACCCATACAACCCACCCCCCTCCCAGGAGGCCCCCCAGCCTCATTATTTACATTGGAAACCACCCTCCTCCCAGATCCCCTTAAAATAGAATTTGAAAAACTATCTAAAAAACCCCTATTAAATCCAGGACAAATAATGTTGAATAAGATGACTCTGTCCACCTTTCTCTATATGTGCCATAAAAGGACTGTTTGTCTAGATAAATGAATAAAGCAGTTTTATAAACTGTCCTAAATACCTTGTATCTCCTTGCTTTCTTAAGATTTGTAGCTACACCTTCTAGTTGTCTTCTACCATACTTTACCAAATGCACTAACAGCAGTTTTTCTTGTTCTCTGTACCCACAAGCCCGGCCTTACCAAAGCCGCCTTATAAAATGATGGAAGTATTCATATAAATAGATAAATTCAAGCTATGATTAAAAATAAAATACAAAAATTCAATGCAATCATTATTTTAGAAGCACAATATTTAATCATGTATATTTTGAAAAAACTACATTAGTTGTTTACTGACTGCATTATCATGAATGATTGCTATTTGTAGCATTAAAAGTAGCTGATTAGGAAATACATAAAGGCAGTGGGAGAAGACAGGAGAAAAAAAGATATAATTCTGAAATGTCAACTACACATGAGTGATACCAATTGCCTTTATAGTTAGTTTGCTAGCCTGCCACATGAAAAGGAAGAAAAACAATATTGATTTAAGAAATGCAAGCATACATTCTGGTTTCCAAATGAACAACATACAGAAATTCAGTGTCAATTTGAATGCACTGAACACCAGAAAAATGCCCTCAACTAAGGCTTCAAACTTGTAAAGCACATTTCCACTCAACCCAACTAGATTGCCTGTCACATCTGACATGGCTCGTCAAAAGTTATCCTTCACTGCTCATGGGCAACATGGAGGGTCAAAAGACCAAATACAATGGTCCAACCCATCCCAATTTTTTTCCTTTGGAGCAGCAGATATTGAACTCTAAAATGACAAGACAGAGCAGGTTGAAAAGGGTGCCAAAAACAGAAGCTGTCCAAAGCTGCTGATCTGAAGGAGAAAAACTAGTCTGTATGTGCATGTCAGGGCTGCAGATCACATACTGACAGTCATACCAGGAAGAAAGGGAGGAGGGAACCACAAAATGGAAAGATTGTCAAAGAAATATTCCCCCCTCCCCTTTTAGTGGTGATGTCTCCTATTGCAAAGTAGTACAAGTTAAAAAGGGTAAAAGAACTACCTTATAGCCTAAGCTGTTTTTTTTTTCCAAACCAAAACTCCTTTCTTGTTCACATAATTCAGGCTGAAATATTTACAAACACTGTAACATTTGTCAGTTATTAGTCACCAATTACAGCAATTTTAAAAGCGAGGTAGGATTACTTATGACTGAACAAAACTATTTTGCCGGCGGGGAAAAAAAATCCACTCTTCCCTTCCTTATGTCAAATAACTTCTTCCCCTGAAAAAGCCAAATACCATAATCTGTTACACTATATGTTTTGCAGTTGGCTGCAGCCTATCAGAACTGAATCTGATCTATGATATACGCTGTTAAATGATAAAATAATTTTTTCCACTGCTATTACAAAGGCAGAAAATTGTCATCTTCTAATCAGGGTCAATCTGTACAAGTTACTGTATATTATTACAATAAGTTAAAGGTAAAGATTCCACTCGCACATATGTGCTAGGTGACTTTAGATGGACAGATCTGTTTTCCTATTTTACTAGGATACTCAAAGGACAAACAAGGTCCCTGGAATGCCAATGCAAAAAAGAATGCAGTGAATTTTTTATTGGATTGTCCTATTTGACTATAATTGTGTCTGAATTTTACAGGCAAGTGAAAATGTATATGTTGATGAGCTATCTCATACTGTAAGGTAATTGGTACACATTTCTGTCTAGGAACAGATGGCATTTGTCCATTTGCTAAAATTTTGAATAATTTTTAATACTTTAAGAAAACTATAGCATAGGTCAATATTTTTATATCAGACTGGCTTATACGGTAGTAGATTTAATTCTTCAAATCTTTAGGGAAGAAAACTATTCTTCTTTCAGCTAATTGGGATAGCTAATGTTTAAGCAGGCGATCCTTTCATATTTTTTATGGCAGTGACATTTACCTGTTTCTTCTTTCTCAGATGGAACCTAATGTATAACACAGTGTTTCTTGGGTGTTTTGCACTTGATGAAACTTAAGTGCACTTGAATTAAATTGCAGTTTATGAATGCAGCACCAGCATTAGCAATTTGAAATAAAGCAAAGACATTGCATCAAGATTATCAGTCACTATTAACCATGAGCTGCCATAAATCTAAATGAAATAAAAAATAATTTCATAATCTAAAATGGTTGTTTTCTTTTTGGTCCAAAATCTTATTCCCTAAAAGCAGATATGCATGTTTAAACTGCAACAGTAAAAATACTATTTATGTTTTATATATAAATATTAGTGTGCATAAAACTTTAAAAAAGTTTAGCTCCTTCGTTAATGAAACTTTATATTATACAATCTTTAAAAAGTATTATTACATAGGTTACAAAACCAAACTTTACACAAGAGATACCAGTAGTTCTTATGTTAATATTTAAATAGTATTAATAACAGATTAAGTGTCCAACTGTACTTTATTGAAAGACTGTCATTCTATTGTTGCTTTCAGTTGTATTGCTATTAATTGCATTATGGAAAAGAATAAGTGTCCATTTTTACTCAGGTTCCTACTTAGATGACCAAAGTTTAATTAGTGTTTTATAATAACAACATAGTGATGCTTAAAAGTTTGTGAATCTTTTTGCATTTTAAATATTTCTGCATAAAAATGGTCTAAAATGTGATCCATTCTCTACTCAAGAATTAGAAGTGATACGGAATATTTTAGAGTTAATCTGAAATGAACAGAGAGGTAATGGAAGGAACTTCCATTGTTGAATGGGATATCTGCTCCCTTAATGCTAGGTGCAGTTTTTTATTTATAAATTAAAAGTAGTTGAGATCAATCTAAGAATGCATCAATCACACTAATAGTTACTGCATAAACAGAAAGTTTATATTTCTCACATTGCTTACTAAATGAAGTGTATAATCAATGGATTTCCAGGATGGATATTTCACACTTTCAATGCCTTTTCACAAGTAAAAAAAAATCCTATACATGCTCTTTTATCACATGACCCATGGCTTCCTTTGACTTCATAGGATCTGATTAAAGAGTTCAAAAGCAGTTCCTTGGGATTCTTCTTCTATTATCAGTTCAGCTTGTCCACTTAATAAAACAGTTCCTTAGCAGTTTCATGTGTATTAAACAACACTGAATACAAAGAAATCATGAGGCATCATGTCAATACAGAACTATCAAACTTCAAACTGTGGTTTCCAAGTACTGCCAATGTAGAATAAGTAATTCTATCTCTGTCCTATGAGATTTTGGGCTGGGAGACAGGTGACCCTGGTTGTACAGTTACAAAATTGAAGGAGGTAAATTTTTAAAGGACCTCGGATGCATTGCATTCATGTTACAGATAATCCTCGGCTTATGATCACAATTGAGCTCAACATTTCAATTGCTAAGCAATACAGTTGTTGAGCGGGTTGTGCTCCATTTTACAACCTTCTTTTGCTGCATGTTAAATGAATCTGATTTCCCCCCCATTGACTTTACTTGTCAGAAGTCAGTTGGGAATAGTTAGAAATGGAGATTACATGACCCCAGGACAGTACAGCTGTCATTAATACAGGCCAGTTGCCAGGCACCCAAATTTTGCTCATGTGACCATCGGGATATTTTAAGCATGACAATGGGTCATAGGTCACTTTTTCAATGCAGTGCAGTTATAACTTTGTATGGTCACTAAATGAATGGTTGAAAGTTGAGGATTACATGTATTTTTATTTGATTTTTTTAGATGCAATTTTTATAGACTGGCAGTCATATAAACCATACAAGCAAATCATCTTTATCTTAGTATTTTCATCCAGCATCTTCCTCCAAAGGCAAGCAGGCTATCTTCCAGCCTCTATACTAAAAGTGTGTGTGTGCAGGTAATTGTTGACTTATGATTGGTTGTTTCAATAGCCACCAAAGTGCTGATGAAGCCCCTAAAGGCAACTTACGCCCTGGTTCCAAACTTCTGATGTCACTCCTCGCAGTCACATGACACTTTGGGTAGTCATTCTGACATTCACACCCCTTTGTAGCATCCCATGGTTGCATTTACTTCCAGTTTTCATTCCATAAAACTCCAAAAACATGCCATAGCAAACAATGGGTTTGTTTAACAGCCATGGCATTTGCTTAACAACTGTGGATTCACTTAACAAATGTGGTGATTCATGTACTGATCACCACAGAAAAAAATTGTGTAAAATTGGGTTGGTTACATGCTTTATAACTATCACAATTTATGACTGCAATAGGTAGACTTCATTATAATCCAAAGGATATGTCAGGATTACTTGATATATATGAGGGGTGGGTTCTAAATTTTTTTACTACCGGTTCTGTGGGCATGGCTTATTTTGTGGGTGTGGCTTGATGGTCATGTGACAATTCTTTAGAATTTAGCAGAGGTACTGATCTACCAGGCTTTTAACTATTTGCATAGCTGTACCGGTCTACCCATTTCTACCCAAGACATCTCCACCCCAGACCACCCCAACGATGCCCTTGATGTGATGTCTCGCTGCCTGGAGGCTGTGCGGGTCTGGATGGGGAGGAACAGGCTCAGACTCAACCCCTCCAAGACTGAGTGGCTGTGGCTTCCAGCGTCCCGATATAGTCAGCAGGTGCCATCGCTGACTATTGGGGGTGAATCTTTGCCTCCCACAGAGAGGGCTCGCAATCTGGGTGTCCTCCTGGATGCACGGCTGACTTTAGAAGAGCATATGACGGCCGTGGCCAGGGGGGCCTTTTATCAGGTTCGCCTGATTCGCCAGTTGCAGCCCTTTCTGGACCGGGACGCCTTGTGCACGGTCACTCACGCCCTTGTCACCTCCCGGCTGGACTATTGTAATGCTCTCTACATGGGGCTCCCCTTGAAGAGCACTCAGAGGCTCCAACTGGTCCAGAATGCGGCCGTGCGGGTGGTTATGGGCACAACTCGTTGTGCCCATGTGACACTCCTCCTGCGCGAGCTGCACTGACTCCCGTTGTTCTTTCGGGTGCGATTCAAGGTGCTGGTTACCACCTTTAAAGTGCTCCATGGCATAGGACCCGGGTACCTTCGAGACCGACTTCTGCCACCAATAGCCTCCCACCGGCCAGTTCGCTCCCACAGAGAGGGTCTCCTCAGGGTGCCATCGGCCAAGTTATGTCGACACCCAGGAGGAGGGCCTTCTCTGTGGGAGCCCCAGCCCTGTGGAATGAACTGCCCACGGAAATACGTAAGATTTCCGACCTCCGGGTATTTCACTGTGCACTGAAGACCCTGTTGTTCCGCCAGGCCGGGCTATCGACATGATAATTTTAAATTGGGGTATTTTAAATTTCTGGGGTTTTAAATGGAGCCAAATTTATTTAATAATTTTAAATTTTAAATTGATGTTTGTCTTGTGATTTTAAATAGGCTGTACACCGCCCTGAGTCCTTCGGGAGAAGGGCGGTATAGAAATAAAATAATAATAATAATAATAATAATAATAATAATAATAATAATAATAATAATAAGTCTTTGGAGTGTCCTGGTCTACCCATTTGTTCTTGGAGCGTCCTGGTCTACCCATTTGTTTTTTGAGCGACCCGGTCTACCCATTTGTTTTTGGAGGCACCGGTCTACCACCACACTGCCTTTTAACACTGATCAACTGTAGGGCGGCCCTTTGAAGCCCCCCGGCAAAAGTTTAAACAGTTTTTTTCCTTCTAGCCATCAGCTGGGACTCAGCAAATAGATTGGGGTAGGGGCCAAATAAAAGGTAAGAATAATGCGGGTGGGGTGGGAGGGCCCAGCTCCCGAACAAAGAGAATCGGTTCGGTGACGTCATATCGTCACCGCTACTGGCTTGGCAGAACCAGGTGGAACCGGGAGGAACCCACCACTGGCATATATCCTACATCAGGAATACTTCGAGAAAAATCAGGAAATTCATAGAAAATAATAACAATATAGGTGAGACAAAGTTAGCAGTTTCTCTGCATTCTCTTGCATGCAAAGCTTATATGTTTTCTATCTCATATCCTTATCTAAGATGAAGAGAACTCCATGGCACTTTTTTTTTTATTGCAAAAGTTTTACAATTACATTTTCACCCCTTTTTTCCCCCCTCATCCCACCCCAAACTTCCCAACCTCCCTAACCCACCCTAATCCTCCCCTCTCCCCCAGACTTCCACACAGTATACTCATATCAAGTAGAAGGAAAAACCCTCATTTGTATATAAAACTTGAACCCCTCCCTCCCCCTTAAAAATTTTCATCTTCATTACCTTAAAATATTTCTATCTTAATATAACATTTTGAAATAAATTTTTCATCCTCTTTACCTTAAAATATTTCTATCTTAATATAACATTCTCAAATAAAAGCTATTTGATACTTCCTAGTTTGATATTTGTTCTGAACATAATCTATCCACCTCTTCCATTCCCATTCATAAGTCTCTTGTGAACAATCTTTTAGATATGCTGAAATCTTCGCCATCTCTGCAAAACTGGCCATCTTCAAAGTCCATTCCTCAATCGTAGGCAGCGCTTCATTTTTCCAGTATTTACCTATCAACAATCTTGCTGCTGTTATCATATGCAATATCAGTTTTGTTTCACCCAATGTAAAACCCTTAGCTATACCCAATAAAAACAATTGTGGAGAAAATTGAATTTTTTTCTTCAAAACATTTTGCATGACCCACCAAATTTTTATCCAAAAGGCCTTAACTTTCTTACAGGTCCACCAAACGTGATAATATGTAGCATCTAGACAATCACATCTCCAACATTTAGGCTGCACATTAGGGTACATACACGACAATTTTTTGGGGTCTAAATGCCATCTGTAAAACATTTTATAAAAATTTTCCCTCAAATTCTGCGACTGTGTAAATTTAACATTCTGAACCCAAATTTTTTCCCATGTTTCCAACATCACTGGTTCCTCAAAATTTTGTGCCCACTTAATCATACAATCTTTAACTAGTTCAGTTTCTGAATCCCTTTCTAACAGAACATTATAAAGTCTTTTAATATGCATTGGACCTTTCTCTTTTAAATGTCTGACCAATTCTTCCTCATACTCCATAATACCAGTTTTTTGGTCCTCTTTCCATCTCAATTGCAATTGATTATATTGTAACCAAGTTAGATTAATCCCTTCAGCCAACAATGTCTGTAAGGTCTTCAGCTGCCATCTGCCCGCATCTGTAAAAAGAACCTCTTTATATAAAACCGCCCCGAGTGACATTATATTTGATTTCAACAAAGTATGACCAAGATCCAGCCATAGCGGTATTTTATAATCCCAATTGATTCGGTGCTTCTTCCAAACTCTCAACAAAGAATCTCTAAGTATATGGCTTTTGAATACTTTATCCACTTTACTATCATAAAATAAGTAGGCGTGCCATCCAAGTTCCAAATCAAAACTTTCTGCATTTAATATTCCAGTCTTTTTTCCTCCAAACCAATCACTTGCTAAAGTCAAAGCTGCTGCATCATAATATAACTGTAGGTTTGGAAGTTTGAGACCTCCCCTTTCTGGAACGTCTTGCATAATTTTCAATTTTACTCTTGGTTTTTTCTCGTTCCAGACAAACTTGTTCACTCCAGTTTGCCATACTTTTAGTTGTTTATCATTTTTGAGCACCGGAATCATTTGAAACAAAAAAAGAAATATTGGCAAAATATTCATCTTAACTGCTGCTATTCTTCCAAGTAAAGACAGCTGCAGTTTTTTCCAAGTCTCCATATCTTTTTGCACCTCTCGCCACAACACCTCATAATTATTTTGAAACAATTTCATATTTGATTCTGCAACCTGAACTCCTAGATATTTTACCTTTGGTACAATCTCAAAACCTGCCCTCCTTTCAAGCTCATGTTTACGATCTTGTGTCATATTTTTGACTACCATCTTAGTTTTTTTCTGGTTCAATCTAAAACCTGAAACTTTACCATAGTCTTGTATAATGTCCTTCATCTGGATTATTGATTCCATTGGCTGTATTAGGGTAACAACCAGATCATCTGCAAATGCCTTTATTCTGTAATCCTCTTGCCTTATCATTATACCTTTCAAGGTATTAGAGTCCCTTATTGTGTTTAACAAGACTTCTAGTGTTAAAATAAACAACAATGGGGACAACGGACATCCCTGTCTTGTTCCTTTTTCGATTTTAAACTCTGTTGTCAAACTTCCATTAATAATAATCTGTGCTTTTTGATCTTGATAAATTGCTGAAACCGCCTGTATAAATTGGTCCCCAAAGTCCATCCTTTTTAAAGTCTTGAGTAGAAAATTCCAGTCCACTTTATCAAAGGCCTTCTCTGCATCCAGAAAAACCAGCACTGCAGGGATCTGTTTATTCTTCTCAAGATATTCCAATAAATCTATTACTTGCCTTACATTGTCATTCATGTGTCTACCCTCAATAAATCCCGCTTGATCATCATGAATCACCTTTTGAATTACTGGCATCAATCTGTTGGCTAATACTTTTGCATAAATTTTATAATCCGTATTCAAAAGAGATATTGGTCTGTAATTCTCTGGTTTTTTGGGACCACCTTGTTCTTTTGGTATCAAAGAAATATAAGCTGTAGTCCATGATGGGGGTACTTTTCCCCCTTGTTGTATATTACAAAATAAGTCTCTAAGTTGTTCCACCATTTCTGCCTGCAAAGTTTTATAGTACACTGCAGTCAGACCATCCGTTCCAGGAGCTTTAGCTGTTTTTAATTGTTTTATTGCTGCTATTATCTCCTCCTCTGTTATAGGATAGTTCATTCTTTCCTTTTGTTGCTCAGTAATTTTTGTAACTCTTTTATTGTCTAAGTATTTTTCTATAAGTCCATTCTGCACCTCCTCTCTGGCATATAGTTTAGTATAATATTCAAGAAAGGCTTCTTTTATTAATTTCTGTTGAAAAACTTCTTTCCCCCCAATATCAACACTATCAATAGTCCGTATGCTCTGTTTTTTCCTCAATGTGTAAGCCAACCACCTGCCCGGTTTATTGGCGTTGCAGAATGTGTTATGCTTCGCATATTGTAGATTTGTTGCTACTTGTTCCGCTATAAGCATTTGAAATTGATCTTTCAAAAGTTTTATGACACCACGTATTCTTTCATCTGTTGGGTTTTTGATAAGTAACTGTTCTTTGTTCTTTATTTCTGCTTCCAATTCAAGTCTTTTCTTTTGTCGGGTCAATCTATGTTTAGAGTTCATATGAATAAGCACCCCTCTCATGTAAGCTTTGCTTGCATCCCACACAATTTCCATTGGGGTGCCTTTATTCAAATTCATTTCAAAAAACTCTTTCAAATACTTTTTAAGTTCTATTATATTTTTTTCATATCTGAACAAGTTTTCATTTAATCTCCAAGAGCGTCTCTCAGTCTTGCATGTCTCAATTTCTATCCACACTGGGCTATGATCAGTCAAAGTTCTTGGCAGAATCTTTGTTCTTTTTGTCCTAACAAGTAAGTCATCTGACAACAAAATGAAATCAATCCTAGAGAAGGATCTATGTCTATCAGAAAAGAAAGTATAATCCAGTTCTTTTGGGTTATGTATTCTCCAAATATCTTTTAATTCCAAGTCTTCTTTCATATCAAAAAAGGTCTGTGGTAATCTAATCCTTGACTTTGCCAAAGTCTTTTTATCTAATTTAGAATCAATTACTCCATTCCAATCTCCCATAATTAAAATAGATCTATAATCCCATTGTAGTATTTTAGTATGTAGCATTTTATAAAAATAGTCCTGTTGTTGATTAGGAGCATAAATTCCTATCAATAGAATTTGATTATTAGCAGAAAGTAATTCAATTGCTACAAACCTGCCGTCTTGATCAGCTTCTATAAGTTTGTCTGTTAATTTTTTATTTACATAAATAACCACACCATTCTTTTTTTGGTTAGTTGAAGATATAAAATGTGTTCCTAATTTGGAATTTTTCAAATAGTTTTGATCTTGAACTGTAATATGCGTTTCTTGTAAACAGATTATATCATTATTATGTTGTTTTAAATATGCAAATACTTTCTTCCTTTTCTGTGTTGCATTCAACCCATTCACATTCCAAGATAAACATTTAATCATCATTATTCTCTTTCTGGAGCAGAGAACAGAATAATCGGATTTCATCCGAAATCTTCTGTCCTGCATTCCCCACGGCCCCAGCCTTTTCATCTTGTCTTTCCTGCTGTAACTTTTCTTTAAGTTGCTTGGATTTTGCTCGGGTTATACGCTGGTCCTTGACTTCAGCCATCCAAGCCGGCTCCAAGATTGGAGAAGGTTCCAGCACAGGCTCATCCAGGAAACCTCCTTCAGCGCCCTTCAACTCCTCTGATTCCTGCTTAGATTGTTGTTGCGGTTCTTGAAGTTGCTTCTTATCACTCTCCTTAATCTCCAAAACTGTAGATGTACGTGGGGATGGTGTTCTTTCTTTAAAGATATCAGTATAAAATTGCTCCGCCTTCTCCACAGTATTCAAACGGTGTTTCTCTCCCTTATATCTCAAAATTATGCCAGTTGGAGCGTCCCAACGAAATGGGATCTGATTATTCTGCAATTCTTTAACAAGAAAGCCAAAGTCTTTTCTGGATTTCAACATCTTAGGTGGAAGCTCCTTGTAAACTGTGATCTTCGATCCGCCCACTTGCACAGAAGTAAGAAAAGATTTTTGCAGGATATCATTTCTTATTGCTCTGTCTGTAAAATATATGACCACATCTCTAGGCAATTGTCTTTGTCTGGCCACCCAGGAATTGACTCTGTAAATTTTGTCTATTTTACAGAAAACCATATCAGGATTAATTTTTAAGATCACAGCTAAGGCTTCAGCACAGATCTGTCTCAAATCTTGTCTCTCCTCTTCTCTAATTCCTCGAAGCCGTATAGCAAATTCCATTGCCCGAAATTGCATCATGACAATCTCGTTCTCAACTCTCTGCATCTTATCATCAACATCAAAAAATTTATGATCATTATTTTTCATCTTAGCATTAACTTCTGATTTAAATTCATCCACTTTTGACTCAACTTTCATAATAAATCCTGCCAGGCCAGACGCCACATCTGTTATTTTTTTGGTCACCTTCTTTTGGTTCTGCTGCATTTCCTGCATAATTTCCTGTTGAGACTTTTGAATTTTATCATCTATTTTATTTATTTTATCATCTATTTCCTGTTGAGCTTTTTGAAATTTGTCATCCAAAATTTTTGAAATAAATTCTTTTAAATCTCCCATATCAAAATCTTTTTTCTGAGCTTGTGACTGCATGTCCTGTTTGCGTGTGGGGGATCCCCCCCCTGTTTTGCCTTCCTGCTTCTTTGAAGCCATCCTGCCACGTAGGCTAGCTTTTCTAAAGAGGGAGGTTCCGCTTCTTCTGCCACCTCCACAAAGCCTTCTAAAAAGGTCCCCCAGATTTAATCAGGGCAAAGCTGTAATGCAGCAAAGTCAAGTAAAAGGGAGAGATTTTCCTCTTGTTCCTGTTACAGCCGGAGCAACTTTGTAGCAACTTATTAACTTTGTAACAAAGCAAAATGACTTCACCAATCCACACTCGCTGATTCATTTACTCTAATGCTGAGCGCCATATTTTTTCCAGTCACTTTCACTCATTCAGAAATTTTCGCTTCAATATAAAAGATCAGCAAAGTGCTAATACTTGCAGTTCAGAATTTCAGGGTTCAAGTAGATTTCGGCTGCTTATTTGGGTTGTTTCCTTGCTCTTTTGAAGTTTCCTGCAGCCGGCTTGTTCTGCGGAAGCAGAGACGTCCCACGCCGCCCGGAGTCTCAGCAGGTTGAAAGGGAGCCGCGCCTGTTTCCTCCCCAGAAACAATTCCCTGGGGGGGTTGCAGGGGCTCGACCTGTACCCTGCTGCCTCTTCTTCAAGAATCCTAAGGATTTTGAAGCTTTCAAGCCGCTTCACGATCGAGAAGCGGCTCTACGAGCGGCTGGGCTGGCGGTGCTTAAAAAGGCACCGTCGTCGCCGAAGACGAGGAAACCGGAAGTCCGACTCCATGGCACTTTCATTCCACCCCCCTAATTTTATTCACGCGTGCATGTTAGAAAAGTCTAATTTAGAGATTTAGAACTGTGCTATAAAAGCACAACTTCCAGATGATAAATTGGTAGATAAAATGATTTATCAGCAGTTTTCTTTATTCAGACATTGCATTAAGAATGGTAAATATATTGTGGGCTGAAAAAAAAAAGTGAGCCTTATACATGTATTTGTCTTTTTTTCTCAAATTCACCAGTTAAGTACATGAACACATGAATTTATTTCATGAACACATGAATCTTAGTCTGCATACTTTGCAATCTAAAGTTTTCTTGGAATGTCATGCCTTGTTTCTTAGAAAAGCCTCCATTTTATTTCGTAGAATCATTAGTCAGATTTCATGTAACCTGCAGTGACAAAGTTAACATTGAATCTACTTTGTGGTTTCCATTATAGCTTAATATCACAAAATAACTCCAAACAGACCATCTTTGCAAAAGACTATTTCTGTATTTTTCTCCAAGCTAAACATTCTTCTGTGTATATGTTACCATCAATGTGTGAAATTAGACATTTTATAGAACGCCTAGGAAATTATGGAATGCCAAAACTGGAACGTCAAAATATGAAACTCTTAATATTTAACACATTTCCTAAGCATTCTATGCAATGCCAAAAGGCAAACCGGCAAAGTATAAAATACTCCCGCTAAAATGCAATTTTAGCCTTTCTTGTTGCAACAAGTAGGTCAATACTGGTCTTTTCCTGGTTTTTTTTTTCCAGTAAGTCAGTCCTGTATTTCATTTTGCATTTCTTTGTTCATTTTCATATAAGTCATTTCAATAAATAGCCTCTTTTCATGATTCTCTTTTCATAATTTGCCTAAATATTACTTGTCATTCTATATAATGCCTAGGTTATTAAATATGCCTAGCATATTAAAATAACACAGACATTTCATTCTTTGCCTAAAAACGTCACACATTCTATAGATTTCCTAGGCATTTTATAAAATGCCAGCTTTTCACACATTGCCGGTAACATATACACTTCTAAATTTAACAGCCTCTTTAATAAATTACTGACAAGTCATTTTTTGCTCTGTATTGTAAGTCAACATAGTAATACTTTTTATTATTATTATAAACATGTATTCTAGTCAGCTCAGAGATGTTTGAATGCTGATACAAGATTCATAATGGCTGTCAAAACCTGCAATTTTTCCCTTTTATTTTATGAGGTCAGGCAATATTACATGCACTGATATATTCTTTTTTCCCAACTGAAAACCTTCTCGTTTGAGCACGACAGGTTGAGAGTCATGATTTTGCAACCTAGTATGTGAGCCACAGTACAATAGGGGCAGGTGGCTAACCTCACATTCTCTTTTTGCTTTTGTCCAATGGCAACAGTAAATTAAACTGTCAAAAACGGAATTGTCCTGTCATCAACAAAGCTATAGCTTCACAAGAATCGCAACATCTGATTTCTAATTCTGCATTTCCCTGCACCTGTAATTTCATCAGGAACTTTCACTGGACCATGGTGACTAGCTGTCTAAGGTCCACCAGCACTGTGAGATCCTCCATAGGCTGACATGGCATTTGAAAGAAATAAATGAACAATACCAGAATTTTTTTAATTATAAAAAAAATATTCAGTAGGGGATTCTGTCTAACCAAAACAGTAGAAATGTAACACAAACGTATGCGTCACAGAATCCAAGAAAATACAGGTTAGTTTTCCAAATTATGATGTTCTAAAAGCTTTTACAATATGTTCCAACATACACAGAACTCAGTAATAGTAATAGTTATTATCATAAACTGTTATTCAGAACTTTGTATTTTGCATCTAAAATATAAGTATAATTTAGCTATGGACCTTAGTTTTAATAATTTGTAAATCTAAACTCTTCAATTAAATCCAAGGAGCACACATCCTGAGTTTTATAAAAGAAGCCTAGATAAAGCCTATTGGCCTAGTAAAATAATACTAGAAGTAACTTTTCATCACATGTTTAAACTTTAAAATTGTAATCCCTTTTACTTTTGTATTTTCTTAAAAAGATGTATGCTAAACAAATTATAATTGCATTTTAAAATATATCTCACCAGAATAGCCTAGACAAATTAAGAAATCCGTAACATTCATTTAATGAAAAATATTAGAAAGTTTTATCTTATAAGGACAGTAGAGTCAACAAGTTTTTTCCCTTTGTCAAATATAAATAGAATTTATTAATTACAAGAAGCAAATATTTTAAATTATCCATATAAATTTCAAGGCTTATCAATCATATAACCGAGGGCTGAAAGTTAAATTGAGATGAGATATCATTTCACGGAGCTTAATACAGTAGAAGTGACTCAATACCCTCTTATTAATTCCCATTTAATGCTGCTTTAAATTGCTGCCATTATTATCCTAAAGTATATGAAGGCTTCTGTGTAATTAGTCTGTATTAAACCCTTTTTATTTATAAGAAGTCAAACAAACAAGCCAACTTTAATTATTTGGGTTTTATTATATTGA
>JAKOOJ010000005.1:66938617-67171117 GCA_022577455.1 Arizona elegans | reverse complement strand
TTCCGTTGTGGGTAAGGTTAATAATGTTTAGATTTGTCAAACACATGGATAATATTTATATGTTAAACTTCCTTAAAATGGTCAATAGGTTCTTTAGTTATAAACTAAATATGACCCACCTTGAGATTATCTTTTTTGAGATTATTATTATATTGAGTAATAAAAATTACTGAAAATAAAACCACCTTAGAATGCTGGATTTAGCTGAACTTCTACTTAGGTTTGTAGTATTAATGGAAAATAGAAATATATATTTGCAACAATACATTTGTAGACCGTGCTGTGTTCTGTACTAATTCTGCTCATCCAAATAATTTAAAAATTGTCTGACTCCCAATGGTGAAAACACATGACGCTAAACTTGGATTCACCATAATTGCTGATGAGTGATTTGAATAAAGCTTGTGATATGTATAGAAATGGCTGGAGAATGATGTAAAAGGGCTATTTGTTACGTTTTTGTGATATTTATTAACAATGGTTGGATGTGTCTGATTGTCCAGTTATAATTAGATGATGCTGAATGAAAAGCTATGAACAATGCATGTATTGTCTTTGTTCAGTATATTGGAGAAACCTCTGTTGCTGTAGTGCCCGATCCATATTATCAATTACAAGTATAGAGCAGTGTTTCTCAAGCTTGGCAACTTTAAGATGGGTGGAGTTCAACTCCCAGAATTCCACAGTTATGGGTGCATTTTTGTCTGCAATTTTTTAAAAATGACTTTTTAAATTACTAATGGTAAAACTATATGAACAAAATTGAAATACTTTTCTTTGAAATATAATTTTCTTTGCTCAGGTATTAACAGTATTTTTGCTGTATCACCAGTCTTTATTAACATATTCTATACTGTTAGGTTGTTGAATCACATCTTTTTCAATCTTAATCAAATATTTCTGAAGTCCTCTTGCTCCCTTAAAATCATCAGGTGCTTTCACTTAGTTACTGATAACTATTTACATATGAATAAAATCAGATTTGGCATCCAGAAAGAGGTAAGTTTCTGCTTGTCACTTTCTCCCTGATCAACCTACCTGGCAGGCCTGTTGTTGGGGATAAAAACTGGAAGAAGGACTGCTTTCTATTTTGTTTTAAGATCACAGAATATAAATGCAATAAATAAATATGGGCCTTGCAGCTACATGTGTATGGGGAAGAGGTACACAGAATGCTGATGTTCAAATTGACAGCCACATATGTACTTCAAGCCCATGGTAGCCTCTAACAGAATTTGCTTTTGATATCATCATCATCATCATCATCATCTTTCATTTCCATTATGTAGCCAGTGGCACTCAAATGTTCTGGACAAGTCAGCATCAGACTGACATCAGAATACGAGAAATGGCTGATATACCGATTATAGGCCCTTTTTTCTTTTAGTTAAAATCATTATATTTATTTGCAAGTTGAAAAGTGCATTTTATGGACAATGTGAGTAAATATATATATATTATATATTATATTATATTTATTAAATTTATATCCCGCCCTTCTCCCCGAAGGGACTGAGGGCGGTGAACAGCCAAGAATTAAAATAACATACAATATAAAAGTTAAAATAATTAAAAATAAATTAAATTAAACAGCCGCCCCAATTTAAAACCCCTAGCAATACAATTAAAAAACTAACCCATAAAACCTATTCAGGCCAGGCCGGCTTGCTGAAATAAAAACGTCTTCAGGGCCTTACAGAAAGTGTGGAGATCCGGAATCAGCCGTATTCCGGGAGGTAGCTCGTTCCAGAGGGCGGGTGCTCCCACAGAGAAGGCTCTCCCCCTGGGAGCCGCCAGCCGACATTGCTTGACCGACGGCACCCTGAGGAGGCCCTCTCTGTGAGGGTATTGGCCGGTGGGAGATTATCGGTAGCAGCAGGCGGTCTCGTAAATACCCTGGCCCTAAGCCATGGAGCGCTTTAAAGGTGAGAACCAACAAGGCACAAAGTAAAATGAAGTGTTTTCTAGAGAGAATCTTGATGTGTCATGTGCCAGTAAATTTACCTTATTAAAACCAAAGAGGCTTAATCCAAGATGAGTTAAGGCATATTTAGGTATGTAGGTAATATGACTGAATTCCCAGATGCATATTCATCCCTTGTGATATCTTTCATTTGGACCAAAGCCTTAAGTTAGGTATGATGATAATGGTACCTTTCCTGAACTGCTTCATTTCATTGTTGGGATGATTACTAATTTTTCTGGATGATTTTAACTTTTTTTTCTGGGGTTGATGGTGGCTTAGTATTTCATAGTTTGTTTCAGGTCCCTGCTTGTATAATCTACAACAGGCCACAACAATCTATAACAGGCCATACTTCGCTCTGGTTTTTGTTTTTTTAACTTGAGAGCAGATGTGCTTTGGTACTGAAGAGCATCTCCAAGAAAACTTTTCTGAGTTTTGATTGATGCTCAGTCCTTTCTAGATTTGGATATGGTGAAAACAGTCCATTACTCCTTGTCTCCTCTTATTCAGAATCTTATAATGTACTCTACATCTGTGCCTTTGTTTATGGTTGAGTCTGTTATTATTACATTCTTCTGTTTCTATAAGAACTGCTTTGGCTTTTGCTTTGTTTCCAAGTACAATTCATGGTTCTGGCAATTATGTATAATGCAATGCCCTACAGCCCTTCAAGACCCTCTATTCCAAGTAGAATCTACAATGAACAGAAAATGCAGCTGGGGGGGGGTGTCATCCACATCGATGGAATAACTTGCCCTCAAGGTCAGAATGGTCCCTTCCCCCCCCAGCCTTCCAGAAGATGGTTATGACCTGGATGTGTTAGAAGGCTTTTGGAGACTGACTGCTACTGTAAAATTGGTATTACCACTATGACTGCTGACTTAATTTATATCAGGTTATTATTTTGATTAATGGAGCTTGTGTTATGTTATTCATGGAGGTGGTATTATGTTATTAGGTTAGTTATATGTGTTGCTCTATATCAGTTTTGTTGTTGTATTTATATCATACCACATGCAATGTGTGGCAAACAATTTGGTGTAGTGGTTAAAGGAATAGGACTACACTGTGAATTTTAGTCCTGCCTTAGGCATGAAGACAGTTGGGTGACTTTCAGCCAGTCACTCTCTCTCCCGGCTTAGAAACAAAGCAATGGAAAACCACTTCGGAAAAATTTTGCCAACAAAATCTGTACAGACTTGCCATTTGATTTGAATAGACACTCCCACCCTTCACAAAAGCAACCTTGTACCTATTATTCTGTTCTGAATTCATTGCATGCAAACCATTTACAATTCAGTCCACACTTGGACAGAAACAACGTGGCATAATTAATAAAAATAGTCTAGAGGCATATACATTCTTTCACACGCTTCTGACCAAAGACCTTTATATGGAGGTTGGGTAAGTGCAACTCTGCCTTTGACATAGGAGTTGTGTAATACTGTCCTTGCCCTTATCAGTCAGGATTGCATGAGGACAAGATCCACATCCAACTTCTGGCCCTACAGTTGTCTATAAATATATGGTATCAGGAAAACTACATGGATGCAGTTACCTAGAAACCCCAACTTGAAGGCATTTTAAATCTTTTCTTAGTATGATTTAAACCTAGAAAAGAAGATCACACACACTGCCCAGTTTTTAGAAGCAGGGAGTAAGGGTTGCTTTTGTACTATACTTTAAATGTGCATAGGATTGTATCTGAAATACACTGCATTACATGTAAACCTAAAGTTTATTCACAACACAAAGATATAAACATCGGACAGATTACTTTGGAACAGGATGGAGATAAAAATAATATATAAACACACACACACACACATACGTGTATATAACTATTAGTCAAACAATTGTTTATTTCTGTAAGACTGGATCATTTTTGTTCTTGATCAAAATGAATAGGAAACCTTATATATTGTTAATACAAAGTCTTATATTAATTCTATAAAGCTGAATCTGGAAGAGTAAAAAATATCCACTGACTTCAATTTTACAAAAATAGGAATGTTTATATATAAATAATAGAATGGATAAGAAAGATAAAGAAAGAATCCTTGACATATGTTTATATCACTTTTTATGTTCAAGATGACTAAGAAATGTGAAGGTTGTATTGCTTTGATTTTTAGATTTGTTGCAATTTTACTATTCATAGTATAATATGGACACATGTACTGATTTCTTACAGTAAAATCTGTGGAAGAGCACAGTACAAGTCTGAAAAAAGAAAACTAAACATTAAGTAGACATGTGGATTTTTCTCAGTTAAACAAAAATAGGACATCTGCTTTTAAAAATTATCCAACTTTCCTTATATAATTTTATTTAGCAGATATGCACAACACAGATTACCAGTCCTACAAAGGACGACAGACTGTCATCCACAAACCAAAAAGTAATATGCCCCATGCTGGGAGGATCATCTTACAAAATCATCTCTCAAGTATGTTGCTAAAGGGCCTGCTGAGATGTGGGAAGAGGGATAGGATTTTATTCATAGCACCAAATACTGCCAACTTATTTAGCTTTAGTAGCACAGTATCTAGTTTTCATGACACAAACTGAAGGGTTACCTTGCTAAAGGCAGATTGTGTTTGCCTTTTGAAACCCTGGGATTTTAGCACTAGAACTAAAATGCTGGGAAAGGGAGGGGAGAGAGAAAATGCTAATAAACAGAGAGGATTTGATGCTCAGAATGCAGTTGATTTTGAAGGCTACATCAGCAGTCCTTCTGCAAAGATACTACAACATAGGATTTAGGTCTTACAATTTAAGAAATACTTATAAGAATGTTAAGAATAAATAGAGAAGTAGAAAAGGAAGAGGAATCTCTAAATAATACAAACATTAGGAAACACAAATTTAGTAAACACATTAGATGCTCCAAAATAGAGATATGTGATGCTATGTTTCATGAAGGATTTGATAGCAAGTATGCTTGAAGAAACAGGCAGAATTTTAGATGAAATGGAGACATTGTGATAAATAATTCTTTAATTTTTAATACATAAAAATGGTGGAATATGCCGCTGCTCCGGGCTTCGGGAGACCTCTGCTTCTTGCAGAGCCAGGCGACGAGATCAAGCCTTTCAATGAAAACAACAGATTGCTTAATTAAAGAGGATGAGATCTGGACTTGGGACCCTAAATTGCAAGTATTTTTAATGATTTTATAAGCATTTCTAAGCGAAGGAAAAAAAAAGCTTAAAATGGCGACCGCTGAGGCTTGAGAAGTAGCCGAAAGTGAAAGTCCTTCCGTAATAAGTTACAAAGTAGCGGAGCAAACAGTGCTGGCTAGAATAGAGAAAAGAAAAAATTTCTATTCTAAGTTTCTTTTTTTTTTCTTGGAGATCTGATATTGATCAGATCTAAGCAGTTATTGGTCTTGCCAAGAGAAAAAACAAACAAACAAACCAATGCAAGGCTCACTTTTATGTCCTGAGTACCAAATCCTTTATGGACTTTCCTCTGTTGGGTTCTCAAATGTTTTCTGAGCTTTAGGGCTCACATAGATCACTCAGTCTTTCTGAAAAAGTAAATCTGGCTGATAGATGAAAGCAGCTGCTTTGTCTGGAAGTGTGCCCACACTCCAGAAAAACAGTTAAGACATACACTGAGTTTAGGGGTTAAGCAGGTTGTGCAAGGCAATTTCAGCATTCAGCTATGTGATAAAATATATTTTAAAAATTAAATATGTTATTATATAATTGCCCAATCTTGGGTAGCCATTTTATGAGAATGTCCACAATATTATCTCAAAATTTGGGATCTACTTAACAATAGAAAACATGTGGAAACTCAATGTGGATGAAGACCAACACTAACTAAAGAACCGGCAACTCTAATTCCACCTTACTGTGATGATGATGATGATGATGATGATGATGATGATAATAATAATAATAATAATAATAATAAATAATGATAATAATAATAATAGCTGAAGGACAATGAGGAAGATGCACTGACGTTAGTATGCCAGGAAGGCTTGCTGACTACTGGAGAGACCAAACTGGCCTACAAGAAAGACCAAATGAAGAATAGAATGGAGGCATGGGGAAAAAAAGCACTAAATGGCCAGTACATTAAAAAAAAATAGCAGGGAAAGCAGATAATAAGAAGACCTGGCAATGGCTAAGAGCAAGAAAGTTAAAAAAGGAGACCGGGGGATTAATTCTGGCTACACAAGACCAAGCCTTAAAGACAAATGTATACAAAGCCAGAATTGAGAAGACAGCAACAGACAGTAAGCCTATGGAAAGCTGAAGAAACAGTGGACCACCTGGTAAGCTTCTGCAAGAAGATTATACAAACTGACTACAAGCAGCAGCATGACAAAGTAGCAACAATGGTGCACTGGAAGATCTGCAAGAAGTATCATTTGCCTGTAAGCAAGAACTGGTGGGACCATAAAACAGAAAAAATCAAGAAAAATGAAGAAATTAAATTGCTCTGGGACTTCAGAATCCAGACAGACAGGCACCTGCCAAATAACACCCCGGACTTAACACTTGCTGATAAGAAAGACAAAAAAGTCTGGATAGTGGATGTGACAGTACCTGGAGACAGCAGAATAGAAGAGAAAGAACTGGAGAAGATAACAAAATACAAAGACCTAAAAATAGAAATAGAACGACTATGGCAAAGGCAAGCAAAGATAGGACCACTAGTAATAGGCACTCTCAAAACAACTGGAGCACCACTTGAACACCATAGGCATTGACAAATTTGCCATCAGTCAATTGCAGAAGGCGGCTTTACTTGGAACTGCTTTCATCCTGCGGCAATATCTGTAACACCATCCAACATCCAGATTTGCCTATCCCAGGTCCTTGGTAAGGACTCGATAGTAGACAAAAATGCCAAACCCAGTCTGAACATCTGTCTGTCTGTGTGCTGAATAATAATAATAATAATAATAATAATAATAATAATAATAATAACAACAACAACAACATCAACAACAACAACAATCCTACGAAACACAAAACTGGGATACCAAATCTCAAGCCAACATGGTAAGATAAACTATCTACTATACATGGATGACTTAAAAATGTATGTGTCATGCCCCTTTCGGAGTCTGACTCTGAAATGGAAGAGGAACAGCTGACAGTGGCTCTGTTGGCTGTGGAGGAAACTGGGGAAGGCAAAGTCAGGCTGGGCAGAGCAGGGGAGAGGTAGAACAAGGGAGAGGGGATTCTGATGAAGACCAAGACCAACCCCCTCCTCATCCTAGGGCATGCAGGGAAGAACAGAGAAGAGAGCAACGTAGGTTGTGTGGTTTACGAGGGAGGAAAGAGCCCCGACTCCCTTCACAAGATACACCTGGAGCTGGAGTTTAAAAGGAGAGGCAAATGGGAGGGGCGGTTGTCGGGAACAAACACTGAGTGTGTATTTGCTGCTTTATCGGAGTTTCTGGCATCCTCCCAACTGGTTTGATTTACTGCCATGCTACTTCAAGTCTGGACTTCTTATCTTGCTTCCCCTGCCGGATTAATTACCTTACCTTGCCCTGTTGGATGTATAGTTGTTTTGTCTGCTTACAGGTTTGTGGAAGAGTTTTTCTCCAGACCGGAAAGTAGAGGGATGTTGAGGGAAAAGTTTGGAACTAATAAAGGGAGTTGTACTTATTTTCTGGCTGTGTTGCCTTTCTGCCATGCCCCAGGTCATCACAGTATGTGAAAAGCCCCCACTGAACTTAAATCATTACTTAACACAGTTCAACTGTTCAGCAGCCAGATCACAATGAATTTTGGACTTGAAAAATGGGACGTTGGTCTTACCTGATACACCCTTTCTCATGGTGATCGACGGGAGAGTCCAGGATGGTTTTACAGGATGGATTACTCTTGTAGCTCTATTGATCAAGTTGAATTTCTGACAACACGCCTCCCTGGTAACGTTCCATAGTTGAAAACGAAGCCGAAGTGAATCTTGTAGTCCGTCCAGGTTAACTGAAAACCGGTGATCCCAGAGGATCCGGATTGTCATGCTTAGATCTTTCTCCCGTCCAAATAACACTGGATCCGAATGGGGATCGCTCTGAGGTATGCTGCTAGATCTTGGTGAACACTCAGGCCGAACGGGAGGGCTGCATATTGGAAACCTCAGGAATTGTCTGTGACTTGGACGAATAGGGACATGGAAATATGTCTCCGTCAGGTCTACAGAAGCTAAGAAGTCCCCCTCCTGGATTTCTTCCAGAATGGAATGAAGGGAATGCATCTTGAATCTTCTGTAGAGTTATCTACAGATATCTGTTGAGTCCCTTGAGGTTCAGAATTCCCTCCAGCCCCCGAGGTCTTTGGAATGACAAACAAAATTTAATAGAAGCCCAGCCCCTGCTGGTCTGGTGGAACTGGCTGAATGGCCCGGATAGCCAACAAATGCTGGATCACCGATTCCATGAGTTTCCTTCTTCCCAGGTCTCTGGAAATGGGACAGTGGAGGAAAAAAACTCGGGGGAGAGGAGAGGAATTCTAGGGAGAGGCCTGACCTTATTATCTTCCTGACCCAGGCATCTGTTGTGATCTCCTGCCAATGGTCTGAGAAAAGACCGAAGCGGCCCCCATGGGAGGTTGAGGCCAGATGTCACTTGTGGTGTCTGAATGCCCTGTTGTTGTTGCCACGAAAGGAGCACTTGCCCTGTGGCTGCTGCTTGCCTCTGCTGCCAAACCCTGACCTCTCGGTCTGATAGTCGGACCTGATATAAAGGGCCTCTGATGTCGGGGAAAGCTAGCCCCAGCTTACCCCTGTCGAGAGGAGAGCTGCCTAAAGTATGGTGAGGAACTGAAATCCGCCCGCCTGCCCTGTGAAGGGAGAACCTTCCGTTAGTCTCTGGTCTTCACTAAGAATGGGTCCAGAGACTGCCCAAATAGACTTTCCCCCCAAAGCGGGTGGAAGCCAACTTCCATTTTGTCTTGGTGTCCATGTGCCAATGTCACAGCCACAACATGTGATGGGCCGTCACTGAAGATGCAATGGCGCACACTGAAAATTTGGCAGCAGTCAGAGATGATCTGCAGTATATTCGGCCGCAGCAATGATCTTGCAGAGGTTTTGGTGAACCCAGAGATCCTCCATTGGGATCCAAGTTTGAAGTTGCCTGAGCCAGCACACCACTGCTTGGGTGAAAAATGATGCTGCCGTGGAGGCCCGGATCCCCCAGGAGTCTGCCTGATGAACTTGGCATAGGGCCATTTCCTCCTTCCTTTCTTTCGCCTTCAAGGCATCCTCCGTGTCTGATGATAGGACAGAGGAGGAGGTTAAAGCCGCTACCTTCAGAACCTGGAAACAAATCCAGGAGTTCTGAGTCCATGCTATAAAGTGTATTCTCTGAGCCACTGGGTTGGAAGCTATGGCTGGTGAGGCCCACTGCCTCTTTATCATATCCAGGAACATCCTGGGGATCGGGATGGCATCTGTCTCAGTGGCCTACTTGGTAAACAGGAAGTCCTCCTGCTCACCCATCTCCGGGGTTGGCTCTTGTGAAATAGAGTCCTTCCCCAGGTGCACAGTGCTCCGTGCTTTGGCCAGCAGTGGCTTAAAGAAAGCAGGATTAAACAGGCCCTTAAAGGCCGACCTACCAGGAGGGGTCTCGTTCATAATCTGAAAAATCCCCCTCTCCCTGAAGCTCTCCTTCTGATAGGGAAGATTGGCTTTGGGCAGAATGTTCCATAGAATAAGGCCCCTGATAACCTGCCACCTCCCCTGCTGGCTCCCAAGGGTCAGTATGCATGGCAGGATCAGGCACTGGCATTGGTAATTGCTGACTCTGTATTGGCCTTCAGCAATCCCCTCTCTGATCACCTGTGATATCCAATGCCTCATAAAGGGAGGCATATCCTGCTCCTGAAATACCCCCGGCAGAGCACCGCCACTGTTGGGCTAAATGTTGCCTCTGGGGCATGTTTATGCCCCCCTAAGGGCAGCCCTGTCTCAGTGGTTTCATAGGATTCTGTGACATTGAATGAGTAGAAAGTCCAGCCTTTCTTGCAGGCCCTAAAGATCCGCCTTGTCCTAGCTGGTCACTAAAGTCAACTGGAGACCAGGCACCTGCAGGTATCACTTGGTGTTCCGCCTGCTGCCCCTGTTGCAAGACCCCCTCAGGTGAGTGGCACACAACTGTATTGTCGGCCATCTTGTGAGCAGAGTGACTTCGCCTATTGGATCCCTTCTTTGCTCTTGCAAACTCCTTATCCAAGGCCTTCTGCAGCATTTTCCTCTGCTCTGGAGGATTTCTTGTGGGCCCGAGCCTTAGATTTTATCGTTTCTGCCAGCCTAGCTTTTCTGCTAGGCTGGCAGACATTGATTTGACTGAGGCCCTACCAGTTCTGTCTGTGGCCTGAGGATACCATACTTCCTCCTGCAGTAGGACGGAGCCTACACCACTATCCTCCATTTTGTTGTTACAGGCCTAAAATTCAGGTAGACGCACTCAAAAGCCCTGCTGCCGACTCAGCATCGTTTCTAGCTCCTAGATAATGCCCCGAAGGTCGGGAAGGAGCCCCACCGCAGCCGCGGATTACATTTGGGCCTTGATCCCAAAGGCGTTAAAGCTAATAAGGATCGATAAGCAAGCTGGAAGAACCCCAGGCTTGCCAATGAACGCAGGGTTGCCGCTCAGGAGTGTGGCTGAATAATCGACCAGTTAATCATGATCTGGCCATTGAAACTACACGATTATGGATGAAACATGTAACAGTGATACCCATTGTCATTGGGGCACTTGGTACCATGTCCAAGAATTTTATAAGATACATCAACAAATTGCAGCTTTCTGCAATAACACTAGCAGAACTGCAAAAAACTGCTACTTGGAACATTGTACATCTTAAGAAGGTACTTGGTTGATACCTAGTGCACTGGCAGCAACCTGTATCAACCATTAGCATCAGTCAATGGTATTGTAATGCATTTTTGAATGTTCAGTTGACTGAGTTTCATGTTTAATGAATAAAGTAAATAATAATAATAATAATAATAATAATAATAATAATAATAATAATAATGCTAAACAACCCCCCTTTATGTTCTTTTTTACTTTTATTTAAAGATTACATAAATGCTTTTAAAGGAAGCATTAATTCCAAAATAATTTGTAAATTCAGAAGACCAGAAAGAGAAATATGGCAACATAAGCATTATTTCTAAGGGCTAAAATTTTTGTTTTACAGTGTTAATTAAGGTCATTATTTTCAGTTTTTGCTATCTATGCAAACTTTATAATTGTCTTTAAGTCTTATTAATTTTTATATTTATCTTTTTACCATTTTGTAAGCTGCTCAGAGTCACTTTATCAGTGAGATGGATGGCATACAAATTTAATAAATAAAATCAAAATAATGACAACTCCCCTTGCACTTTTGGTTCTTTTTTGACACATCCATTGTCAATTTCAACAAAATAATATGACTAGAGAAAGTGAAAGTCTTCATCTGCTTTTCTTCATATATACCAGGATGAGGAGAGAAAACAAAACTGATTTATCCATCTATTGTTCAAATGCTACAGCAAAAATACAGACCAGAACATCCAAACTAGTTTCATGTGAGAAAAACTGCATTTAACAGAGAAAAGAATCCTTTTCCCTTCTGGTCTCTGACACAAAGTAACATGGGAAGAGGTGGGCTTCACATAATTTAACAACTGGGTCGCCTAGTGCAGAACTGAAAATGTGAGCACGCGCGCCTTTAAACACACGGCGATTTCATGCTCACGGCTTCTAGTACACCTTCTTGGGTAGTCGCAGTGAGTAGAGCGGTTGAGGCACAGAAATCAGCTGGGCTGTGTGGGCAGGGCGAGCGAGCCAGAGAGTGAGATATATAGGATGGGATAGCACCAGGGCAGGTGGTCGGAACTACCAGTACGGGTGAACCAGTCCAAACCTGCAGCAGCCCACCTCTGAACATGAGGTACAATTGATCTTCCACACCAATCTTCCCAGTGTTAGAGCTTCTAAACAGCTAAAAGTCTCAGGATTGTAAGTCAACTTCACCTTCTGGAATTTAGTTTCAACACAACTGGACTCAGAAAATGTAGAAACGTACATGGAATAGACAGATAGCATCCCTGCAGTAGGCTCACAAATCTGAAAATAACTGTACAATCTACATAGTCAATCCTGAAATCCTAGGAGTAGTTTTATTCAAACGTGTAAACTCCACTCAGCCTCTGCATCACAAACTCATAAAACTGATTATCCTGTGCCCACATTCCCTGAGCCAGCTTTTAATTATCTCTAAAGGGTTATAGAATTGTAGATTCTTGCTTAAGGGGACACAGAATTTGTCTACCCCAGGCAGTTTGGTGCAGTGGTTAAGGTACCAGGCTAGAATGGGAGACTGTGAGCTCTAGTACCTCTTTAGCATAGAGGCATCTGAGTGACCTTTGGCTAGTCACCTTCTCTCAGGCCTAGGAAGGAGGCAATGGCAAACAATTTCTGAAAAAAAACATGCAAAAAACAAAAACAAAAACCTGCAGTCACCGGGAGCCAAGAATGGCTAGAAGAAAACTCCACTTCCCAAACAGTAAGCTTATATTCAAGTATTATTAGTCACTTTATCTAGTGTTATCATTATGTAAATTACTGAGGGAGATGAACAGCACACCCACCCACACACACACACACACACACACACACACACACAGAGGGAGGGGGAGAGAGGGAGGAGAGAGAGGAGGGATTATTTAAAGTGCAGGTTAATCTTACTGGCTTGCAGAAACAATAGGAACAAGCCGTTTCCAAACGAATAGTTGCAGAAGCATGTGGGAAGGGAGGTTAATTGGAGCTTTCTGTTGAATTAGCACATATGTAACCAAACAGGTCATGCCATTATGAAAAGGAAGAGTCTCGCTCTGTTATGTAATTCACCCAGAAACAGGCTTACTCCTGCCTTTCCACCCTTGCTGTCAGCGGCTAACAATGAACCTGCAAATCAGATGTAGTCCAGCGAGAAACATGCCCACAGCTGTCAAATAATAAAGCTCTGAAAAGAGAATTTAAACTACCAGGAACAATAAAAAGAATGATCCTACATGCAACTTCCCTTCCTGCATGACCACTACTACCTAGCTGAGTTGCCAGCGTAAACCTCATGAGACTTAACAGGATACAAAGTGAAGACTTCATTGTTAGTCCAGCTCCCCTCTGCTGCTAATTATTCAGATATGCAGTTACTGTGGTGACATGAGTTAATTACCATCCTGCAGCAGAAGTTATAATATGGTAAGTCAATTTCCTCACTGTAGCACATGACATTAACACTGCATGATGTCATGGCTAAGCAGAAGTGGGCTCATGTCAGTGCTGCGTATTCCACTGTTTTTCCACTGCTGTTCTTCCCAATATGATTCACTTTCATTATTTATTAGACTTGTCTCACTAACCCATAGCAACAGTTCGGAATAATGATAGGAATCTGTCAGTGTACAATTGTATTTCTCAAGACAATAACCACCCTTCCTGGAAATGTCAATATGTCAATTGAGGCTAACATATCTCTCAATAAGCCAATATTTCGTGAAGACAAAAACTAAACAAAACCAAAACAACAACAAAAAAAATCATGCATACCAAACAGGAAATTTTATTCCACAAAATTAATTTTGCATAAAAAGATTAAATCTTATTTCATTCACTAAAAGCGCACATTTTACATCACCAACAGCAGCAAATTTAACTGTCTTTTGGTATCACTGAAATGATCAGTTAGGTTTAATTTACCTGGATTAGCTATGAATTTTAGAAAGTGATATTTTTACTCTGTTTCACTATCCTTGCAGTGTCTTCAAACATGACAAGAGTTGCTATGCAAACTATCTAAAAGACTATCATCTATCTATCTCTCTATCTCTCTCTCTATTATCTATCGGTGCTATCTCACAATTGAGTAGCTCTTGGAAATGTAAACAAAACTAAAATTATTCTTTAAACAAAGAAAAATAGACAAAGGCATGTTAATCCTAACGGCACTATCTCAATAGTTCACCTGTCCCCTGGAGTCTTCAGGTCTAATGGCATAACCAGATCTTGAAGAACCTTCAGAAGCACTATTGCCGTCCTCATCTCAGAAGGGAGAATATTCCACACCATGGCACTATAGCACAGAAGGCCTACCACCTAGGGCCTGCCAGATGTAATTCCTTAGACAACAAAACATGCCCACTTTATTAAATCTGGATGTACAAATAAAATTGGGGAAACATAGTCTCTCAAATAATCCGATTCATGCAGGACTTTGAAGGTCAACAACAGCATCTGGACCTAGAAACAAACTGGTAACCAGTTCAATTTGTGCAGCATAGGTGTAATTTGTGTTCTACCAGAAACTCCTACATAATTCCTCAGGCTGCTGCATTTTGTACCAGCTGAAGATTCTGAATACTCTTCAAGGGATGCTTCATGTAGAGCACATTATAGTAATCCAACCAGAAGATGAGACTTAAGGAAAAACTTGTTGCTCTCCATCCAACAGTCGACAGCCCCAATCCTGACAATGGGATAGGATATCTATAGCATTGCTAGGGATAAGGATGCACAATTGAGTGTCAACAACATACTGATGATACATCACCTATGGCAATGAATGAGCTCACCCAGCAGTCTCATGTGGATGTTAAATTGGAAAGGAGACCGCACTATCTCTTGTGGCATCACACAGAGTAGGGATCCCAAGAGCAGGATCTCTCCTCCACAATTTCTACTGACTAGAATCAACTCTGGAAAACTGATGATCCAGCACAACATACCCAATCCCCTGGGTTAATCCAAGAGATATCATGGTTGATAGTATTGAAAGCTGTTGAAAAGTCAAGAAAGGATTCACTACCATTCTACCTGTGCCAGAGATCATCCAAAAGCATGACCAATGCTGTTTGGTCACAGCTTTTTACTAGACCAGGTACCTTAGTTATATGCAAACATGCTTCAGACATTCTAGCAGGCCTACAAGAATACCTATGTTTAGACAGTAGATTTCAAATCTATTCTCCTCTACAGAGATTTCCACTGTTATTTTTTTCAGATTAAGCATTATTCAACATAATTTTTAATCAGATATCAACATATGTTATATGACAGAGAGACAGAAAAATAAAAGAACTATGGAAGGTAAAATCATTTAATCTCAGCTTTTTTTTCATCTTGGGAATGATGATGCCAAGGCTATTCTTCTCTTACCAGTCTCCAAAAAGGGGGACTCTATTTTTTAAAAGCCCATCATTTTCTACTAAGGTCTTTGTCTTGAGGAAAAGAGGAGTTAAGATGTTATAATTTTTACTGGATGTATGAATAAAGGCACATGAAGAAACATAGTTCAAAAGACATTTTCCAAAACAAGGAACAGCTAGAAATTTCATTCAGTGCTCAGTGGTCATTAATTGTAGTCATTTTGTGTCTATTCATTAGATTTATATCCTATTTCCATTTCACCAGCACCTTCAGTTGGACTTTCAGTAATTTAAGGTGGTCTTTTTCCATATGCTTATACAATAACAATATTTCCAAGTTTGTAAATGAAATTACACAGTGGAAGTTTCATGTCTGGTGTCTCCTTCATGTCCAACTTCAGTCTGTTTTCTGGAATATCTTCCTATTTGTACGAACTAGAACATGTTGCCAAGTCACTTCAATAGTGAGATGGCTAGCATATAAATTTACTAAATTGTAAACCTTGAAATTAATTTAATTTGCATGTTGAATTGTCTAAAAAATTCATCACCTAGTACCCCCATCTGTTATTATCACAAGCTCTATCTACTACGATCTCCATATATTTGGAGAAAAAATTCTCAAAGCAACATGGTTAATAACTTCTATACATCTAATAACCAAATTCAGCTTAATTTTATCATGATGATATTGAATTTGAATTAACACTTGAATAGTTCATCATTTGAATTAGCCTCTGCTATTCATTTTTTCCTCTCAAATGGCTCCGTTATTTGTATACTTGCAGGATTCTGTTACTGTACTTTATATCTATCTCCAAAAATTCCAATATTTGGAATTTTGTTCCAAAGTCTTAACTATCCAAGCTATGGATCTGTATTACCTGATGCATCTTGATGACATTTTGCTTAAACCTTGAGATTTGGTATGTAAATTGCATAGGATTCTGGCTCCTATACTATACGGGAAATGAAAAATATTGAATGCAGGTACCTGTTTTTCAAATTCCAGTTCTAGAGAATTCCTGTATTGGCTTCTGGGATTTTCATTTGCTCATGTTTGTTTCAATATGAGTCTCTGAGTTTGCTATATTATTCTTTCTTGCATTCCATATGGAAAGATGTTTCAGTGGCATAGATAGGTACATTTTATTATTTTAAAAATACCACAATCCATTGAAAGCAGACATTGGGTACTGAACATAATCCTACACTGGAAAACAAGCATGTTTTCCAAGCCTTCAACATGATTAGCAATATTAGCAATTACTGACCATCATCCTCCAATTCATCATAAGAAGACAGATATTTAGTATATTAAGGATACAGACTTCATGGTATTCAGCCTGTCTGAAAATATTTTAGCAAATTAAGCTGTGATTTGCTGCACTATATTCAGTTTATCTTCCCACAATACAATGGTACTATTTATATGCAATATACTAAAAATATATATTATCAAACAAGATCCAATTTTGTTCTAAAGTGACTTGATACCAAAGCAACTATCAGAGCATGATTAGTTATTCAAATTGCATTATAAAAACAGTTTTAAAAGTACACAATGCAGAAAAGTAGCCAGATATCAGAATGAAATCCAAATGCATATTACCAACTTACATATTTTCTATTTCTATGCACAAAATCTATTTATCAGATATTTACAGCTGACTTAGATGATTGATATCAAGTTTTCTTCCTACCATTGCTACTACACAAAAACACATTGCAGCTTAATACATAGAAATGACATGTGACAGGGTTTCCTAAAACATTTCTATTTTGGACCTCACAAGCTAAATTGCTTTTGCTGGCCCCTTCCACCTCTCAGCATGGTTGACAGACAAATTGATCGAAACATTGGAAAATAATATCCTTGCAAAATTTCTCTGGGTGAGTTTTCACTCTTTTGAATTTTTCATACAAGAACAAAATGAAAGATTGCCTCCTTGATTTTTCCTCCATTATGTGTCCCAATTTTATGTACTACAGGAACATACAATACTTCAAACAGCAGCAATACATTGTAAACAGAATGTATAACATTTTTCATAGAACACCAAGGCTGTTTGGAGTTAAGAGGCTGGATAACAGACTTCCTGCCCTAAAGATTACGTTGTTCAATTATAATGAATTCATACATTTGAAGTTGCCTTAGGGCCTCTCATTAGACTTAGTGGTATTTATTACAGGAAATATTGCTTGTATCATTTAAGAAGCAAGATGTCTTGAAGATTTCATTAGAAATGTTGACAGGAGGGGTACAAAAATATGTTCATGTTTTTTTTTCTACTTTAATATTAGGATCCTTCATTTTTAATAAATTATTTAAGCCTTTACAAACTTTATGACCTTATCCTATTCAAAACCTCTTCTCCTATAACCAAACTATTTCCACTTTTAAATTAATTCAGTGTGTATGTTTTAATACTTCACAGTATCAGCTTTGAGGTTACATAAATTGTGTTTTAGATTATGTTTATCATACTATACAAGAAGTATATATGCTTGTACTTATAAAAAAACTATCTTACAAGATATTTAATAAGTATACAGTAGATGGTGCAATTATCACTAAGTGGTTCTATTTTCTATAGTTTTGATGCCATAAGGGTTTTGAGCCTCAGGCTCCTATAGAATTTTTAAATTAGCTTCTACTACTATATGGGAAAGGCAGAATTCTCATGCATTTAAATTCAGACCTCATGAAAATTCTTATTAACTAAATTATTTTCTTTGGACCTGGCAGGTCAAGAATCAATGAATAGTCAATCTCTTTTGATTCAAATTAAACATCATGAAAAGATGTGATAGCTCTTCCATACTGCAGATAATAAATTAGGAAATAAGTAAAATCTTAGAAAACCTATCAAAAAGAAGAAAAATAATTATAATTTCTCAAAGATAGCAAAAATAGTGTTACTTAAAGACCGAATCAGTTCTTAGAAAATTTTTATATTGTCTAAAGTTGGTAAGAATTTACCAATTTTTTCTTTTGATGAACATATAAACTCTCTTACAATTAAAACAGCTAACATTTATGAAACTGTAGATCAGGAGTGTCAAACTTGATTTCACTGAGGGCCGGATCAGAATTGTAGTTGTCTTTCAAGGACGAGGGGGAGGAGAGGCATGGCCAGGGTGAAGTATTGAAGTATTTTATGTTCCTGTAGTACATAAAATTGGGACACATGGCCAGGGTGGTGGTGGCTGACTGGGCATGGCCTGCGGGCATGGCCAGCTGGACATCACTCATGTGAGGTAGTGCCTGTGGTGGCCAGGGGTCTCTGGTGGGTGTGCAGGAGGCTCATCCTGTGTGGCAGCTGCAATGGAAACCATTGGCCACGGCGTGCTTGCTGTCCTTTGTGTGCGGAGGGCGATGGTTTCCGGCTACAGCCACAGCCTGCTGCCCCCTCAGCTGGTGCAACATTGGGCTGGCTGTCCAAGCAGCAGGTGGAGGCGTGGGGGGGAGAGGCACGTAATGTGGACCTCTGGACGTGCTTACTCTGTCCCACTGTTTTGGCTTGCCTCCTATGTGCATATGCGCCCACCAGGATGGGGTAGGCTGGGCCTGTGCACACATGTGCCTGACATCTCCTGTGCACATGCCGGGATGGGGTGGGCTGGGCTGAAGCTAGGATGTTAAGGCATAAAAAAGACTTCATAGATATCAGAGTAGCATGATTTGATTGATGCCAACATTGTTAATTTTTCAGGAGTGGTAACACATAAAATATGGTTTTAGGTTTTTAAAAATATTGTACTTAATTAATTAAATTTAGTTGAATTAATTCACAAAGCTGCCAAGCAACTACTAACAGGTTTGTTTATCTTCTCTGCACTAGTAGCCCCTCTGAGTGATAGACGGCAAATAAACTCAACAAATAAATAAATAATGCAAAATGCTACTGTATGATACTCACTTGCAAAGTAGAAAGTAGAACGATGACAGGATTTCTCTGCAAATAGGACTGGGACTAGTGAATTGGCTCTGATATAGATGGCATTCCTTTGTTAATAAAGAATTTAATCAAATTGTTGGTAGAAACTGAATAAAGTTGAGGCAAGTATACATTAGGTAGGGTTGGGCATGGCAAGTGACAAAACAGGGCAGTCTGAAGAGCAGCATCAAACTTCTGTGAAGTCTTACCTTCAGCTCTTTGGGACGAGAAATTCATATCCTTATACAATTGTTCAGGCCCATGTCATGGAAGAGTATTGACTCAATAACACATGCCCTTCTTTGTTGCCTCTTTTATTTACACTGGCATGAATACTTAATCAAATATCTTTTTTTTTAAAACAATTTATTCGCAGCAGAAGTGATGTTGACCTTATTTGTTCCCTAGCATGGCCTCCAGGAAAGCAGCTAAATGCTGCTCAGTTAAAATGGCTGTTTGTTTTGAGATAGTTTAGTTTGCTCTGTTTGGAATCATACAATCCTTCCAGGCAAAATCAACTGGGCCATAAAAAAAAAAACCTCTTTCTCCAAGTCATTCAAATCTTATCTTTGCTATCATTCTCTCTGTGGACACAAAAAGTGGCTCATTTTTATTTTGAGGCAACAATGGTCTTACAGTGATTGCAGTCTTACTGTGAACTGGGCTTTCAAATAACAAAGAACTTTTAACCAGCCAAGGAGAAAAGATCTAATTTTAACTGTATTACTGACATAGAAAAATTGAACAAATTTGAAGATCATATATAGTTATAGTTTCATATATATTTAGTAAGAACAATTAAGATGGAAATTCAGAATTACAATCTATATATGATTTATCATAAAATAAATAAATAATAAACCTTATAAACCATTTGTCATGCAAAGCCATGATCTTACAACTGCATCATATTTCTTGAATAACTTATCATCCCATAAAGATAAATACTTAGGCTGCCTTTACAAATCTTACCATAAGCTACTTACAGTATATGCAAAGTTCACACTTTAAGGTATCAGATATCATCCCATCAAATTCCACATATAGCTTATTAATCTTGATCCTGGATCCTGAACCATCCTGTTCCACATATAGTTTACCAATCTTGATCCTACTTGATTCTGGAACATGTTTATAATTTTCTCCACCAACTTTCATTTAACTCATACATTGCATACCTGCATTTTTCTTCTATTACAAGCAGCTTAATTGATTTTACATGCTTCCTCTTATATAATACTATTGTTTGTATTTTACTACTGCATTTCATATCCTTTTTTTGAAAACATGAGTCGTCCCATTTTGATGACCTTCAGCTGTGCTAAGGTTGCAGGTTCCCCGAATTCCCAGTCTACACAGATTGCAAATAACCCCTCATTTATATCCTTGCATAACTATTTAGAGGAAAAGCACAGCAATTATATATAAAGAGAGGATAGGATAATGGCACAAAACAAATTCTAATGGAAAAGAACAGCTTGTATATAAGATTATATCTCATAGATAAAAGATGTATTCATAGCTTTGTAACACTGAAATACTGCTTTATTACAAAACAAAAATTGAAGAAAGCAAGTTATCCTTTTTGTTCTATTATTACAATTTTGTAAGCATTCTATTTTTGTCAATCTTTGTATTTTCCTTCTACAACAGGAGTGCTTGTTGACAGTCGAAAAAAAATCTATACATCTATTGCTGGAGAGGGAATCTGTGACTGTCCAGATATTTATGAACTACACATTTTACTTTCTTAAAAATTGTTATACTGAGTTTGTGAATTGTATTTCAGGCACATAAGCTGGAAGCCCTAGTTTTCTCCTCTGTATTAGTTAGTTTAGTTAGTTTATTGAATTTATATACCACCCTACTCCCGAAGGACTCAGGGCGGTGAACAGCCAAAAGATAAAATACATGTAATACAAATGTTAAAAAACCATTAAAATACGATTAAATAATATGGCCCAGAAAACAAAATTTAAAAACCCCAATTTTATATGACAAATTTAAAATTAAAAAATTTAAAAAACAGTATAAAAAAGAGGGTTAGGCCAGGCCGACCTGCTGGAATAGGAATGTTTTGAGGGCACGGCGGAAAGCGCACAGATCAGTGATCCTCAGTGATCAGTATCTCTGGGGGGAGCTCATTTCAGATGGCAGGTGCTCCCACAGAGAAGGCTCTCCCCCTGGGGGCCGCCAGTTGACAGTTTGCCGACGGCACCCTAAGAAGCCCCTCTCTGTGGGAGCGTACTGGTCGGTAAGAGGCTACTGGTGGGAGAAGGCGGTCTTGTAAATACCCTGGTCCTAGGCCATGGAGCGCTCTAAAGGTGATAACCAAAACCTTGAAGCGCACCTGGAAGATCACTGGGAGCCAGTGCAGCTCGCGTAGGAGGGGGGTCAGATGGGAGCGCCACATCGCTCCCATAACCACCCGCGTGGCCGCATTCTGGACCAGCTGGAGCCTCCGGGTGCTCCTCAAGGGGAGCCCCATGTAGAGAGCATTGCAGTAGTCCAGGCGGGAAGTGACGAGGGCATGAGTGACCGTATTTAACAAATCCCGATCCAGAAAGGGATGCAACAGGCGAATCAGGTGAACCTGATAAAATGTTCTCCCGGCCACAGCTGTCAGATGCCCTTCTAAAGACAGCTATGAGTCCAGGAGGACACCCAAGTTGCGAGCCATCTCTGTGGGGGCCAATGACTCACCCCCCAATAGTCAGTGAAGGCACCAACTGACTATATCAGGATGTCGGAAACCATAGTCGCTCAGTCTTGGATGGGTTGAGCCTTTATATAAGAAGCCTTCCTCCAATGAGTGAAAATATGCACAAATAATCATAGCAGTTTAACCCCTCAGAAAAGGTAAGAACAGATAAAAACTAAAATCTATAATTTGATATCTCTGAAATTAATAATGAAACCAATAACAGTATATTCTATTGTATATTTCCAAATGCATCCCTAGCTTAAATATTATCATGAGTGAGATTTGTATGATTTTACTCCTTAGAAGTTTTCTATTAGATTTTACAAATTAAAACTATGATCTGTAATCTTCTTTGTGCCTCAACATACAGAGTTTTTATTTAATTCAAGATTTGCATTAAAAAAACATTAACTAGACATAACAACTAGCAGTTTATTAGATAGTACTGTATTATTTTGTGATACCAAAAGAAAATGCATACTATATATTAAAAATAGCCCATCATGTTATACATTATGCTTTTTAAATTTAATTGTAAATATATATACCTAATTAATTGTAACATGGAATTTATTTAAACTTTACTCAAAGTATTATTAAGTGTCAGTCATTGCATTTTTGCCATTTAGTTTTTCTTAGCTGTATTGACAACTATCACTATTTAAACTAAATTTTATAAAAACTTTTAGAAAACATCTAGGTTTAGAAGGCAGCAACAAACCATACTTGTTCCTTCCACTACTTAGAAGATGAAGTGTCATAACCTCAGCTTTCTTAGCAGTCAACAAAAGGGAAAACGCAAATGACAACAGGGATTTTTCTAATGTACAATCTGACTCATGCAACCCCCCCCCCAAAAAAAACATACAATGCAAAGTGCACTTTATTTAGTTTGACAAAAAGTATTCCTAAAGGCAATTAGCTCATGCACAAAAATCTAATCTTATTCCATATACTTGTCATAGAGTTTAGTTTTTAATTTTTTTTTTTTTTTAAAATGTGTTTTTGGCTCCATGTGCATTAAAAAAAATCTGTGTGCAGAATGGAACAGAGCTAATATGTTTCATTTTAAAAAGGGCTTAATTAGTATCAAAGAAAGCATTACTTAAAAATTATTTTTTTAAATAGCAAACTGTTCAATGTTAGGTATAAAACTATCACTAGTGTTCTTAACTAAAGGAATGACAAATACTAGAAAACCTCTACAATTTGGCTTCCGTATCTCTGAATTGGTACTTCAGTGACAGATGTTTGTTGCGGCAAAAACCTCTGTCAGAACAAAATTAGGTGATCTATCATTTTAAGATATGGTCTTCATATACTGTTTACTCGAAGATATCACTTGCCTCAAGCCAATTTTGACCAAGAACATTTTGTGATATGGAAGTGATTTGTATATCATCATTTTTGTGATAAATGTAGCTCTTGAACACAAAATAACCTACCATTCCACAGTATTACAGTTAAAACTTCTACACCAGTAAATCTGTACTACTGCTTTTATTACTACAAGCATACCGAATCTAGGCTCCATTGTATTTTCCTTTTTATTTGTTCAGTAGCAATCTATATTTGCCTGCCTTAAAATGGAAAGCTCTGTACCACCTCTGGATCTAGCTTTACAAAATATGGCCAGCTTCAGGGATTCACTTTTGTACTTAAACATATTCCTCATAAGCATGCTATCTTTCCTATCAATGCAAATCAGCAGAGCAAACTTTAAACACATTTAACATTGAAATAAAAGCATCTACGATAAGGTTTCCCCCACTGTGTCCTTGCCATACCGGAATTTCAGAGTAGGAAACTCGGCATATGAAATCCCATATAACAAATTAACTTCATTTACTTGGCAAAATATTATTATATGTACAACCTGATTTAGAAATTAGCTAGTGCTTGGGCACAAACATTTTCATTCCATTAAATATTGGCTGGGTAATCTGTGGATTTGCAGATGTGCTATCCAAAATTTTCAAGAGTGGCTGTTGGCACAAACATTTCAGCAACATGTGGAATAATACCAGCTTTTCACTATTGTTTTAAATAGATGGGTTTTATTTATTTTTTAAATTTAAGTTACAAGTTTTTCAAATGAAGAAAAGAATTGCTAAGTATTTCCTCATCTTAAGCTAGAAATCTTCATGTACAACTGGTAATACAATTTACTTAGTGGTTCTGCATATTTCTGACTGGCCTAAATAAATAAATTGGTAACAGTCATTATGAAGTATGCAATATAATAGCATGAAAGATAAGTAAGCATAGTTTTGGAGCTGGAGGAAGAACTAATGTTGATGATGCTACTCTAATCGTCAAAAATGCAAATGAACTGTAAAATGTATTAATAAAAGTGAATAAGCATAATAAAAAAATTACACACACACACACAAAACCCAAACTAAAGAGAACAGGTACAAAAATCAGTCTTAGAACTGATAAGGAAATTATCAAAATGATAGATAGCTTCTGAAGTTTAGGCAGAACAAGCATCAACAATAAGGAACAATAATATGCTACAGATTAACACTCGGTAGAGCAGCCATTAAAGTTTTGGAAAAGATATGTGGTATGTCTCAAATCGTGCAACCATAGTATTTGGTTATACTATGGAAGTGAAACTTGAGCTCTAAAGAAGCAAGAAATGGAGAGTATTGATGCTTTTCAACACTGGTGTTGGAGAAGACTCCTGAAATAGTCAAAAAACCCACAAATAAATGGATTATTGAACAAATCAACCACTCTCATTCGAGGTACAAGTGATCAGGCTAAAATAAGCTTAGTTCAAACACATTATGTGAAGACCTAGCTCTCTAGAGAAGACCGTAATGCTGAGAAAAGTGGAAAGAAAGAGGACAATCAACAGCAAAGTGATGAATTCACTTAAAGTGGTGATAGGTGCACCATTGGAAGATCTGAAAGTCCAGATTAGAGCAGGGGTGGGCAACTGTGGCCCTTTTAAATCTGTGGACTGTGGACTTCAGATCTGTGGATCTGTGGACTTCAACTCCCAGAATTCCTGAGGCAGCCAAGCCACAGTTGCCCCCCCTGGATGAGAGAATAGATCGTCATGGAAAAGTCATTAAGTGATGGCAACTTGATGACACATCAGTCAATCATGTGAAATTGAAGTTAAACTCTCAAAATGTAATATGCGGGATCAGTGCATCAAATCTTTGCTTTACAAATTTCAAAGTTCTGACTCACTGATTAATTCATAATATTTTCTTAAATAGCACACATTTCAATACATACATATACACACAAACACAAAGCAGATTCTTTCAAACGCAGTCCAGAATCTCAGAACAAAATTTACCTGAAATTTATCAATAATCAATAGAGCAAGTAATGAATATCTACTGATAGCAGCCAACAAATTCCTAGTCTCTCATCTGAAGTGTCCATAGATGGGAAAGACAGGCCAAAAATAATGCAATTTAGAGATTTGCACCAGATATCATGTTATTACATGACTTATCTTACTTCGTGCCATTCTACCACTTTCATGAAATCATATTGCATAATTTGTTATTTTGGTATCATCATGACTTATTATACATAATATTGTTCCTGTTAAAAGTGATTTTATGAGGATTCAGACAAAATGTGCAAACTCAAATGTTAAAATAGATTCATAGTCATTGCACCAAAAATCTGTGGAAATTTAACATGTGATTTTAACAATACCTGCAGAGAAAAATGCACTATTCCCAATTAACATGCCCCTCTGCCCTATAAGCCTTATTCAATATGATCTAGAAATAATAAAATTGGAAGGGACCTTGAAGCTCTTCTAGTCCAACTCCCTGCTCAAGCAGGAAGCCCTATATCATTTCAGAAAAATGGTTGTTCCAATCTCTTCTTAAAAGCCTCCCGTGTTGGAGCACCTGCAACTTCTGGACGCAAGTCATTCCACTGATTAATTGTTCTAACTTCAGGAAATTTCTTAGTTGTAGGTTGATTCTCCCCTTGATTAGTTTCCATCCATTGGTTCTTCAGGGGCTTTGGAGACTAGGTTGATCCCCTCTTTGTGGGCAGCCCCTGATATATCAGAACTCTGCTATCGTGTCACCCCCAGTCCTTCCTTTCATTAAACTAGACATATCCAATTCCTGCAACCATTCTTCAAATGTTTTATCCTTCAGTCCTCTAATCATCTTTGTTGCTCTTCTCTGGATGTCCTGTATTTGTATGTTTTCTATTAATATAAGATATCCTTCCACAAGCTTAAGTTCTTAAAACAAGTTTAAATCCAAACTAGTATGAAGAATGAATTTGATGATTTGCAATGTATTTATTAATTATATTTATATGCTGCCCATATCATTATTGAAATTACTCTGGGGGCTTACAACACAATAAAAGCTGTAATACAGAAATATTTAAAATATTAACATTAACAAGGTTTGAGTAAAACCAGGAACTAGTATATGCATGCTATGGAGATGGCATCTTTCCACTAGCCATCTGCAGCTCCCATCAGGGGCTGAAGCCAGTCAGCAGTTAGGTTTTGAGGCCCTTTCAAAAGGCCAAAAGAGCAGGGATAACCTCAATTTAAAAATAAACAAAAGAGCTTGTAGTCAGTATTTCTCAATGGTCCATTTTTAGGAGGAGTAATACAGAATGATGAAATGTTCAGTCAAACTTGTCTATTAGAGGATTTTTTCATTCTATTTCATTCTATTCTATTCTATTCATTCTATTTCAACACAAAGGTGTTGGTTACCACCTTTAAAGCGCTCGATGGCATAGGACCTAGTTATCTTCGAGACCGCCTGCTGCTACCGATGACCTCCCACCGACCTGTGCGCTCCCACAGAGAGGGCATCCTTGGGATGCCATCAGCCAAACAATGTAGGTTGGTGACCCCCAGGGGGAGGGCCTTGTCTGTGGGGGCACCTACCCTCTGGAACCAGCTGCCCCCTGAGATAAGGAAAATCAAAGACCTCAGTGCCTTCCGCCGTGTCCTTAAAACTTCTTTTTTCAGCAAGCCGGACTGGCTTAATATTTTTTAAAAATATTTTTAATTGGTTTGTTATTTTAAATTGGGGCCAAATTAATATATTTATTTTATTTAATTTGTATACCGCCCTTCTCCAACAGGACTCAGGGCGGTGAACAGCCATGGTAAAACATAACATATAAAATTTAAAAGCAAATTAAAAAACATTAAATAATTTTGGCTATCCATTTAAAACAACCCGGATTAAGACCAATTACAAATTAAAACCAAAGGGATGGGATCAAGCCAGCCCGGCTAGGTGAAAAAGATGTGTTTTCAGGGCCTGACGAAAAGTCCGGAGGTCTGGTATCGTGCGTATCTCTGGGGGTAGGTCGTTCCAGAGGGCAGGTGCCACCACAGAGAAGGCTCTCCCCCTGGGGGTCGCCAGCCGACATTGTCTGGCCGACGGCACCCTGAGGAGTCCCTCTCTGTGGGAGCGTAGTGGCCGGTGGGAGGCTATTGGCGGCAGAAGGCGGTCTCATAAATTTCCCGGCCCTAAGCCATGGAGAACTTTAAAGGTGGTCACCAACACCTTGAAGCGCACCCTGAAGACCACAGGAAGCCAGTGCAGCTCGCGCAGGAGAGGTGTCACATGGGAGTGCCCGTCGCTCCCATAATCCCCCGCACAGCTGCATTCTGGACCAACTAGAGCCTCCGGGTGCACCCCAAGGGGAGCCCCATGTAGAGAACATTGCAGTAGTCCAGACGGGAAGTGATTAATTGTTTTTAATGTTTGTATTGTATGTTTTTTATCTGGCTGTACACCGCCCTGAGTCCCTCGGGAGAAGGTGCAGTATATAAATTCGAAATAAAATAAAAAAATAAAATAAATAAAATCCCTGTGAACAATGAGCAAGCTTGATCTTTCTAGAATTCATATGTATATTAGACATTTAAAAGGGTACTATGAATTCAATGATGCTAGAATGTATTATGTATTACAGTTATATTCCTTAATTGTGTAAAACATGGTCATGCTTAAGATCTAAAAAATAATGTTGGCACCCTATTGGAATTGGTTGAGATCATACAGCTTTTCTAAAGCATTTGATTCATTTAAAGATGATCACATTTTGATGATTATTCTTTTTTCTGAAATTATCAAAGAAACTTATTGGGATAAATAATTCACCAACTCACTCCCACTCTGCCACAGGTTTTTTGCATGTTTGATTTCAGTTTGTAACTTCTTTTGTATGTAACTTTCATGTTTTTGCCAATTTACTATGTCCCTTACGTGTTCCATTGACATTAAGCCTATTAAATATAATTGCAATTTATACTTTAAAAGTAAATCTTATTGTTATATTTTAAACTATTAAAATGAAAAGACTTTGTTGTATACAGGACACAATATACTGACAAAAGCCAACTATAGTAGGGGAGAAGATTTATAGCACAATGATTGTCAGTTACGTGTATGATAAGTCATTGGAAGCCTCTTATTAAATGCTTAGCTCTAGAAACATTCTCCACTTTCCAAAATTATCAAGTAGCTGTGGGATATTTGTGACCACAATCACAGAAAACCAATTTTTGATTATTTTTTATTATAAATCCTTTAATCACCCTTCTGGTGATCTGTGGTCACCAGAAATTATCTGGAATCATACTATCTGCTAAAAATGGAAAGGATACACTTGTCAAGTAGCAACAGACTGCAATTTAGAGCAATCTTGGTTTCATTTGAACAAATACTAGATGGTGCAATGTATTACTGATTTGTCTTTTGACCATTATAGACTCTATAGCAAGTTACAATATCTTTGAAACCATTGCTAAAGTATTTTGCTAGGGTCCATTTTCCATGATAAACTGCTGCAAAAATATTCCATCTGTTTTCAAATTTTGTTAAAAGGAACGTATTATACAGTTCATTACAAATATTACTAACTTTTAGACAATGACTCTAATGTGTATAATGTGGCTAATGAAGTAGAAATCTTAAACTAATCATTTACATGCATTTCATATAGTATTTCTAGGGGAAGAAGTTTATAATCATAAACAAGTGCAATCACTTATGTTAAGCAACCCATGGACCTAGTCAATGTAGCACATCAGCCATTATGCAAAATTATGACATTAAGGAAAAATAATCACAATTATTGCAGACTTTGCAATTTGTATTGTTTACTTATTACAATGTAGAAATAGTAACTTTGGAAAAGCAAAGCTTGATAGTAAAAAAAAAAAAACAGCCTTCACTGCTTTCAATTAAATTTGATGTTAGTTACTTAGACAAAGTTGTTACTTTTTCAGATACTGATATGAAACTGTATTAATGGCATTATGTTAAAAAAAATAATAATCATAGTAATGATGTTCAATTGACTGACATGCCACTAGAATTTTTAATAATATATGTAATTTATACTGAACTTTAAACTGTAATTAGTACAAAACCAAGTATAAGAAATATTTGTTTTCCCCAGAGGGAACAAATAAATTAAGAATTACCTTTAGCAATTTTAACAAAGATGAATTGATTATGATTATAAGCCAAATTGCATTAACCTAGACAATACAAAAAAAATTGACCTTACCTTGCATCTTACAATGTTAAATATAGTTGTATTATGCCACCTGAAAATATTCCTAAAACAATTTTTAGAACACCTGCCTTATTTGACAAATATTCAGTTTATTAAACTTTCCTAGTTTCTATTTAGCATATTTGAATTTTCCTTCCCAAATATTGGTCTTAAAGAGTGGAAGTGGTCTCTGCATTCCCCAACATAACCCTTGATGCATATGGGGTATGTGTGTGTGTGTTATAATACAAAGAATTTGAAAATGCTTTGTGAAACATTATATTATAAGGTTCACTGGTATTGGTCAAGACTATCCTATGATCTTCTATCAGGATGATTAATGAAGGCACCTTTTTCACAGAATGTCACACTCTGCCTTTTTAACAACTGACCTTTCATGGAATACTACTGAACTCATAATTCCACTTTTGTTCAGTTTCTTATTAGTAGAGTTAAAATTAATACTTATGGGAATGATGGCTAAGGCAATGCACAGTAAATCTTAGAGCACATCAGACCTCAATGCAGGCTATCCAAGAAATAGGGGCTGCATCTGTCCATTTCAATCGAATAAGCATTATACCAAAATGCAGTGTCCTTTCAAAAGACAAATTAGGCCTATATTCCTTACTTTTTAATGTTTAGAACAGGACTCATGTAATAATTTTCAAAATTTAGATGTGCTAATGAAATGGTTAATTCCCATGTGTGCAAAAGCATTTTAATCTTTATTAATTGTTGGAAGACTTTTATTACAAGTAGATATTTCAAAAACAACCTCTAACTCATATTAATCTTAAAGGAGACATTTTAACAACGATGGTTAGATAATCCAGCAAAATTAAGAACTTTCACATTTTGGTAAATGCTGCAGATTTAACCACCTGTCTTCATGCACTTCTACCCTATGTCCTGGTAATTTAAATCATTCTTTCTCAAGGGTGATGATAGCGAAAGATTATTACTAGTGAATAAAGATACCTATAAGAAATATCTGAGTTTCTTCAGAAGATACCCAGAAATGGTATTGAATCTCTCAAATGACTAGTTTGCAACATAAATCTGGGATGTTCGGTTATTTATGAACTGAACATATTGAGACTTCTTTGTCTTTCGTATCAATAATTGTTAAGTCTGGAGCAAATGTGGCACAAATGTAGCAAATGTTTGGATGAATTCTAAACCACTTAAGCATCTTCATTTTCTATTATTTTGTCTATTTTGTGGTTCCACCAATTCTTACTCATATGCAAATTATATTTCTTGCAGATCTTTCAATGCACCATTGCTGCTACTTTGTCATGCCATTGTTTGTTGTCAGTCTGTGTGATCTTCTACTAGCAGCTGAGTAGGTGGTCCACTGTTTCTTCACCTTCTTTACAGAATGGCATTGTTGTTGGTTGCTGTCTTCTCCATTCTGATGCAATCCTTAATTCTTATTATTTGTGATGCACAAAACATTCTAAACAATGACAATATATTTTAAACACTTTTACAATCTTCAAAATTAAAACATATATTGAGAAGTAAATAAATATCTGAACATTCTAACTCACATGACAAATATTTAGATTTCCAAATTCTACTTCATCACCTTTTCATGGCTTTCAAACCCCCGCCCCCCCATTTTTTACACTATACCTAAGAGGGAAATGTTTTATAAACATTTAGAAGGTTGTTCATTTTAGAATATTCAGCTTCACAGTTTGTCATTGCCAGTTCTTGCTTACCATGAGAAAAGGCTATTTCAAGAAAGACAAGAAAACACATTTTTGAAAGTTATGCTGTTATATATCGAAGGACATCTTCCATTTCACACAGAAATAAATCTTAAAACCCAGAGGATATATGCATAAATGAAGAACTATAAGAGTTGTGAGGAATGTTTCTTGCACACTGAGAACTATAGGAGCAACAAATAATGGCATCTGACCATGACCAGCAGAAATTGCAGCTACAAACAAATCTAAGAATAGAGAAATATGTCTTAGCAGACAAGACATTGATCTTGATGTGATCATTAGTTGTTCGTTTATGTATATAAATTATGCATGTATATAAATTAAAATCTACTCCAAACATGGTTATCGCAGGTCAAAACAAAGCAGCAAAAGTTTTAAAATTAGAATTAATCTGAACACTGAAGATATGTCAATACAAATTTAATCCTACATTTAAATAACTCCTATGCTGACATTTTGGAGATTACGACTCTAAATTTTGAGTGGTTTGCTTCTGAGTAAGTACTAGGATTCTGCACAGGTGCTTTGCTCTACATTCAGAGTGCTAAACAGATACTTCTCTTTGACGATTTCCAATGGTTGTTTAACAGTTTTTCCATGATATTCTGAGCCTCAGGAAGGTTACAGAATAGTTGCATTAATCCTACACACAGTTGCTGTTCTGCAGATCCAGAACACTTTAAAAAATATGTGGTGAAAATGGCACAACTGCAAGAATTCCAGACATTTCCCAATCTATTTAAGAAAGAGAACATAGCATTAAGTTGCTATAACTGAAACAACATGACGAAAAGATGAATGTTAATAAACGACAGGAAGGGAAAAAAATGGCAGCATCTTTGTTTCAATTGACTTCCAGTTTAGCAATGCCAAAAGTAGAAGCATTATTCATGCTGTCTTCTTTCTGACACATTTATGTCCTTCAGATTCTCTCCTTCTCCTCCCACTTTCAAGGCTGTGATCCTTCAGAGCAACAAATTGCCTGGGAAGTAAACAGCTCTTTAATCAGAACTGATTATTTGCAAAGGGTCCTGAAAGTGAAAAGCCACAGGCCATGGACCAAAGAAATACTTAGGGAGGGCCGTCTATAGTCCTGGAATCACTGCTTGTCTCTTCCTCAGAAATTAAATAAATATTAGCTTTAAAATAAGGTACATCAGAGAACCTATATAGTTTTTTTTAAAAAAACTGCCCTCTTTTAATTTTAGATGGAAGTAAATTATTAAACTACTAAGAAATATAGATGGAATTGGTTTTATACCTTAAGAAAATACAGGTAGTCCTTGATTTACAACAATTCATTTAGTGACCATTCGAAGTTATGACAATGAAAATCAAAGTGTCTTATAACCATTTTTCACACTTACGACTGTTGCAGCATCTCCACAGTTATGTGATCAAAATTCAGACACTTGACAACTGACTCATATTTATGATGGCTGCAGTGTCCCCTTTACGACCTTCTGACAAGCAAAGTCAACGGGAAATCAGATTTGCTTAACAACCATGCTACTAACTTAACAACTAGAGTGATTCACTTCACAATTGTGGCAAGAAAGATCATTAAATGGGACAAAACTCACTTAACAAATGTTTCACTTAGCAACAGAAATCTGGGTCTCAGTTGTGGTGGTTAAGTCGACGACTACCTGTAACAAACTTTTTTTTCTATTTCACCAAGTCTTTGAGATTATATGAGTGCTTTGTCTTTTAATTTTTAATTTTCTGTCAATTAATGACTGATACTTTCATTAGTGATCTTTGCTTTTGTGTGAGATCATATTACACTTTAATTATTGCTCCAGGTCAATTGAAGTACACCTTGTTCAAATGCAGTATTTCTATAATGGTAGAGTATTATGCTGTTATTGATAAATTATGAGAACCATCAAAGAAGAAAGAAAGAAATATTAAAGTAAATCTGGTTGCCAGGAAAATTTTAAGCTTGCTAAATGGATTGTGGGAGAATTTTTTTCAATCAACGATGTCAGTAGGATACCTTATGTGTGCATGAATGTTGTTGAATTAGAATGAATGAACATACTGAAAATTATAATTGGTCTTGTAAAATGCTACTTTTCACAAGCTGAATTAATTTATCATGTGGTAAATCTGTGGAAAAATATATTTTACAGTAATCTGATGTGGATAGGATTGGTTCAGTCACATTATTGTTTTCTTAAGGCTGGATAGTAGAAACGGTATTAGATACATCTTCGCATTCTGTTTCTAGATTTTGAAGTACAAAATTTGTGCTATAAATTCACAGTTGGTGGTTTGATATTCATATAATTCCCAAATATTTCATTATGTCATGAACTATAAACTGCACTATTTTTAATTAGCTCTCTTTCTTTACTTGGCAGCCATCAAGCTACATTTTTCCCAATTGATTTTATTGCTAATAAACCTGCCAGACCTGTCAATCACTTTTTCTATTGTCATTGATGCTCCTACTATTTTTACTAATTAAAAATCTATCTTTGCACATATTGTACTTTAATAAGGAGTCTAGATATAAAACTTGTAGCTGTAGGTCATTAAATGTAAATAGCAAGTGACAAAGTAGTGTTGGAGATAAATGATTTGCTAGATCACTACACCTTCAGGGAAAAAGAAGCCACCTTCTATTTTCCTTACACTAGGAAAGTAAGATTACCAAAACGAAAAAGAAAACTAACCCTGATAGCTAGATAAAAAAGAATTGTATATACAAACATAGATACATATATTATCCAGTTTGTAAAAAAAAAAAAAAAAAAAAAGATGAACAAGGGAAAAAAATCATCTTGGCTTGACATTCACAAAAAAATAATTGGGAGATTAAATTCAGAATTAACACTTTTTTTTTTTTTTTTTTTGCTTAAAAGGCCCTTCAAAACAAAGCTTCCCTCTGGGTTCCTCATTCTAACATTTGACTAAAGAAAACAAATTAAGGATGCTGCAAATGAAGAATGTAAGAGAGTGATAGAGAAGTAAACAATAGAAAGCATGTCTGCCAAGGACAATTCAATAATCCTAGAAAGTTTTTTTTTAAATGCTGTAGAAAAAACACTTCAGGAAACTCTTTTCAATTATCAAACATCATTGGAAAGAAAAATCCTGCTTTTTGCTAAGTATTTGCCAGTTTAAAATGCCCAATCTGTTTTCCATTCATTTAAATTAGGAATATATTCGATGAAAATATGTATTTAAATATATGCTGAGGAAGGGAATGAACACATGCCAACTAGTTTTATATGTGTGTGTTAAAGCCACTGTCCTGAACAAAACCCAGATCATCCAACAGCATATCAGTAAGACAGCATCCAAAGATGAGCTGCTGAGAGAATGCCCGAAGCAGCAGCAGACATAGGAGGAAGTTCTATAACAAAACAAGACCCTACATAGGATGTCCCATCAACAAATAGCTGTGGTGGCTAACACTGGGAAATGCTATCAGTGGCTACAAGACAGACTGAGGCAGCTCAAGACACTAAGCACCACATCCACAAAAGCAGAGATTTACTATACTAGAGAGAACCTGAGGTGTAGACTGTGTAGAGATGACTCAGAGACAGTGTTAACACATAGTGGCGGGATATAAGATGCATTCAGGAACAACATACACTGAAAGGAACAACTTTAGCTGGAACAACAAGTAGCTGGTATTGTATACAGGAATATATCCGTGTGTATGAGGTAGACCCTTCCAAGCACAGGTAAGAAATTCCATAGAAGACTGTGAGAACAGGCTAAGATCCTGTGGGACTTCCAGATAAAAATGGAGAGATAGGTTGGACAACCAACCAACCAACCAACCAGACATGTTGTGGTGCCTAGTAAGAGCAACAATAGCAATAGCAGGAAGGATGACGAGCTGGAGATATCCCAGAGCCTGAAAGAAGAACTAAAAAGGATGTGAAAAGTAGAAGCCAAAGTGGACCCAGTGGTGGTAGGAGCACCTAAACTGAAAAACTGGCTTCGGGGGGAAAAAAAATCAGGAACATCAGAGTTCTAAGTGCAGAGACTGGTTTGTCTGTTTCTTTGTCTTGATTGACAAACACTGAGACCAATTAGCTACACCAGACTGGGATATTTATGATACATAAATTGTTTGTGAGAAGGCTTGAGTATTACTTTAAAGCAACTGCATTTTTTCAAAACAATAATGGCAATTTTTCTAGGTGACCTATTCTAATGATACCAAATACATTTTAGGAAGATGAAAGCCAAAAAGGATTCCATTTAAAATCATATAGGAGACCCTCTATTTCCGGAATCAAAAGAACCATCACTTTCTGATACTTAACTACCCAGTAATCCCACATGAAATGTTAGGTGAATAGCACCAACTATGTTACCCCCTTTCCAAAGTTCACCTGCATTCTTAACCTAAGTATTAAGAAATTCATCTTTATGTGAATATAAATACAAACTTACAAGACAAGTATCTTGGTATATAAGTGAATTCTCAAGATTTGATAATATCTATTCAGTGCAGTGAACAAAGTAATGCAATACTCTGGATTTTGATAGTGATGTATGTATGAGACACTGAGCATAAATATTGCAATTACAATTTTTACTATAAGAAAACATTGCCAATATAACAAAGAAAAAAGGCCTTGACCAAAATATCTGAGGATATTAAACTGAGACGTAATCTACTGATGCAAATCATTACATCTATTTGCATTTGCTTACTGAACCCTAACACAGAAATTAAACTACATAGAATGGGGGGAGGAGGGAAAGAGAGCTGGTTGTGCATGGTTAAAAGGAGACATCTTGGAGGATCCAAGCTCTTTCATTAATTTCCCTACTTCCCCTCATTAACAAGTAAAATGTTTTTACTGCTTGAAAAGTTTTAATAAATAGGAAAATGCAGGGCAGCCTACATAAGTTTTTAATGCAATATACAAAAGCTTTTAATATTTTTACATACATTAATGAAAAAGCTAAATTTTATAAGACCTATTCTGTGAGGGAAATAAATACTACATGAACAATTACAAATCTCTTATAAATGTTTAACTCTTCCATTTCGTACGATACATCAATTAGCAAGTCAATTAAATGAAAATATAAGGACTGTTTTTTTAAAAAAAAATATCTGGAATCTTTCAGTTCTCCTTCTTAACTATTTTAATTTATTAAAGAAAAGCAAAAAATTGAATGCCAGAGATCCACATTCAAATTCACACGCAATCATGAATTTTCTGGAGTTAGTATGTTAGTAGTAAGGAACTTCATTATAAACCCAGGCCAGCAGTGTAAATGCCAGTATTGAAATATTTGAAGTGCAAGCAAAGGTTATTTAATAAACTTTCAGGTGAATAAAAAGCCACCATCAACTTTTAGTAGTGTATTTTCCGGCATAAAGATGACTTTTTAACACATGAAAATCTTCTCAAAAGTCAGGGGTCGTCTTATACGCCGGGTGTCGTTCTCCTGTAACCAGGCAGACCAGCCCGAAAGGCTCTGAAGAGTCAAGCTCTGACCATCCCAGCTGAGTTGCCTGCTAATCAGGCAACTCAGCTTGGATCACCAGAGCCATGTAAAAGGAAAAGTTTTGCCCCTCCAGCTTGCTTACCTTAGCTGCTAGTCGCAACGCTAGCCTTACTTCGCTTGCCTGAATCCATTCCATCAGCAAGCAACTCCCTGCCTGCAATCAAGCAGGCAGGGAGTTGTGGACTTCAACTCCCAGAATTCCTCAGCCAGCAAAGCAAAGCTGGCTGAGGAATTCTGGGAGTTGAAGTCTACAAGTCTTGCCAAGGTTGGAGACCCCTGTTCTATTGGGTAAGTTTTTTTCCCCTTTGGGAGCTTTAAAAAAAAAAGTTAATTGGGGATTTTTTTAGTTGTTCTTTTTTAGACCTAGCCATTTAAAGTTTAGGAAGTTTTAAATTTAGCTTTCATATAAAAATAAAAATAAAATAAAATAAAATAATATTTGTGCAGCTTTCTGAGATTTAGTGTGTTTCTGTAGTGTTTCACTCTAACTACACAAACACACAAAATCTCACAAAGCTGTATGTGGAATTTTGTGTGTGTAAAGTGTGAAATTTGGGTTTTGGGTTTTTTGTGGCTGTGTGAGGTTCCTGCTTGTTGCAGGGGCCATTTTGGGTCTAGCACAGCTGCTTTTACATTGTGGGTGAGCCAGTTGTGTTGTGTTGTGTTGTGTGTGTGTAAAGTGTGAAAGTTGTTTTTTTGGGCTTTTTGTGGCTGTGTGAGGTTCCTGCTTGTTGCAGGGGCCATTTTGGGTCTAGCACAGCTGCTTTTACATTGTGGGTGAGCCAGTTGATGTTTTTTAATTTTTATTTGGTGTACATTGGAATAGGGGTAGTCTTATACGGCGAATATAACCCAAACCCTATATTTTAACAGGAAAAGTCGGGGGTTGTCTTATACGCCCAGTCGTCTTATACACCGGAAAATAAGGTAGTTTTTAATTAGCTACCATGCACAATCCAGCTACTTTGTGAGTAATAATAGGCAGTTTATCTGATAAAAGGCAAAAAAACAAACAAACCCCATAAACATCATCTGAACATTCAGTAAAATTCACTAAAAGAGATAAAATTAAGCCATTTTATCTTTGTAAAAATGGAATATAGAGAGATGTGGCTAAATATTTCCATGGCTTCAAAGCAACCAAGTTCCATTAAATCTACTTTCCAAAAAATCAGATGACAAAATATTAAAATTCCTCCAGAAAATTGTTAATACATACTTAAATAAATAACAGACTGGTTCCTATTCAGAATCTGCCTCCAGGATTTGGGGGTTCTTTGCCTAAATTTCTGTATACAAAATACATTAATAGCCCTGCCCTATTAGAGGTCACAGATATTAAGAGCTTTAGTGAAAAGTCAAATGGGAATAATTTTCTAAAATAGCCTTCATCTGACATTACTGACAATTATTCAAAGGAGTCTGCTGAATTGGGATTTTAAAGTAAATATGTATAACCAAACTCAGTGATGCCATGTCTAATAGAAACTGGAGGCTGTGAGTTTTAATCCCACTTTAGGAATAAAAGATGACAGAGTGACTTTGGGCTTGTCATTCTCTCAGCCCAACTCACTTCACAGGGTTGTTGTTGTGGACAAAAGAGCAAAAGGAAGGTATACTAGATATGTTTGCTGCCTAGATTTATTTATAAAAAAAATATAAAGGTGGGATAAAAAATATCTATAAATAAATAAATAAATCCACAGATCTTTCAAGATTATTCTGGAAAATCATTGGAACTAAGGTACTTCATTGTACTGCAATATCCTAAAAATCTCTGAAGTGTACACTGACAGCATAATAGAAAGATTTAATAATTTATTTACGGCTTGTGAAAATTTGATTGTAAAGCTTTTACAGCACTTAATTCTACTTTTCTTTCTTATTTTCTTTTCCAAAAGAGTCTATATTTCTTGAGAGTTATGACAGATTATTCTGAATTTAAATAAAATATATATAATTTACTTAATAGATAACATTGTATTTTTATTTATAGATACTTAAAAAATGCAAGAAATTTTGTAATGGCTGCTTTAGTATTATCTGGACATCTCTATTTATTTTTGGAATTATGATGAGTTAAAAATAAAGCCCTATCATTAAAGTTGTTTTTTTCTCCACCATTATAATCTAGTAACTGTGTAAGTATAAACAATTCCATAGTTATAATCTGAAAAGCCATCAGGAGAAAAACTAGCCCAGTTTATTTTTAATAAAAGGAGGATCATAGTATATAATAACTCTTCCTGCCATATCCATTGAATCTGCAGAAATAGAGATTGATGTCTAGATATTTCTGGCAGGGGAAGCAATATTTCTCTACAACACATGCTTTAGATATACAATTCCATTTTGAGATATGTAGGAAGGCCAGTGTTAACCTATCTACCCCTCAAAAGCTGCATTTGGACCTAATCCAGTTAGTAAAAGAAAATCAGTCAAAAATTGTGTAGCACCGCTGTATATTTTTCTGATTTCCCACTAATTAGCCAATTTGAGCTATTTTTTTATTTCACGTATACAGTATAATATATACAGTATAATGAGACAAAAATAAGTTAGACCAAATGTCAAAGATTAATATTGTCTGCATAATCCATACAACCTGGGAAAATGATGTATTGGAACAACTATGTTTGTGCTACAGAAACATCAATATAGATGTAGATATATCTTTCCAGTAAGACATAAGAAGGAAATCCAGGGATCTAATAATTAAAAAGGCTTTTAGTTTTTCACCTTACAATTACAGCAAACATGAGAGGTGGCAATCCACTTTATGAAACGTCAAGGTGGAGTTAATTCACATCAGCTGTTTGCATCATTTTTAAAGCATTTGTGCAAGACTAAGGAACAACCAGGAATGTGGTCACATTTGGTGAATAAACTATAGTGTTTTCCAAAAATATTTTCCAACAGCATTCAATGGGATGAATTGATAAAACCATCACTGAAAGAAATCACCCTGTCAAAGTTTTACAAAGCCCTGTTTATTACAATATGAAGATGAACAAAACAAATCCTCGCCCAAGTGACAAGATGTTTATGTACAAACATTTTATAGAATCAGTTTGGAATAGTAATACTCATCATTTGGCATTATGGAATTTGGTGTGCTATTATCCTGCCAATGTTTCTGGGTGACATATATAATAACTTAAATTTTATCTAATCCTATTATAGTTAGTAAATTTGACTGCAAGATGATTACTAAACAATTTGGCAGAAAGGCCTAGAGATGGGGGAGGGATAATCCTGGGCAAAGTATGAATCCAAATTTGTAAAGTCAACTTCACTCTTACGTATTGTTTGTGATTTCATCCCACTTCCTTTTTTTATTCATTGTGCAAAGATTAATGTCTCTAGGTCACAATCAGCCCAGGCTTTATTTCTTTCATTTTTTCTTGTTCCAGTGTATGTATATTTGCATCAAGTTGAAGTTCATAAGTGAGCTTAGTTTTGAAAGGTTTTAAAGATTTCAATACACTGTCTCTTTGTTATTCTCCACATTATTAATTGTGAATTGCGGAAAGAAAATCCATTCTATTTAGTGAATGAAAAATTTACAAAGTTCTCCAGTGACCTCAATGAGACAACTCATGCTAACTGTTCCCTCTTCTTTCATTTTGTGCATAAAGACATCTGCAGAGCAAAATCAATGTTTGCTCCACTTGTGGAAGGTTTAGCTGATGTTCATTCACGAGTGCTGAAGATTCCCTTGTGCCATAAACAAGGAGACTTGGAGTGAGAGCTTTCTAAATGCTTCATCTACTCTAAACAGCTAGGGAGGGTAAGATGACTTTCTGGAAGATGGCACAGGATAAGAAGATTTAAAAGTAATAACATGGATTCCATCAGGAGCAGGCATTGCAAGACTTATAATCCCTTGGTCATTAAAACGCATCACATACACAGTAGATCCTGCTCTGCTACTGAATCGCTGAAATGAAAAGTGATTTATCAGGACAAAGGAGCACACCACCTTTAATGCCACCAAATGTTATTGTTTTCAATATGGATGTTCAAAAAATTATGATGTGAAATAATGCTTTTAAAAGCCTCCCTTGGTTTTAAGATTAATTTCAGTATTGTACAATATGAACTGTGTTAAAACCTAAAATGTTTGCTGAAAATTATATCTATTTCAGTGTAAGTACAGCTCCCAAATAAAACTAAATCTTAAAAAAAAACTGGCAATGTAGCCTCAGACTAGTCCATTCGTAACATTTATATTGTATCAGAAGCTATTAAAAGAAGAATATAAAACTAAATTGAGTTTATAGAACATGCATATTTACTATTTTTATGTTATACATAAACTAGGAAAGAAATTAAAGTCTTAAACATTGAATTCATGTTGAGAATAAAGAGATTTCTGCTGATTTTAGAATCAATTTTCATTTTATCATGATACCTTGTTAGACAACATCAGCACACTTATCCCTGACCTCATGTTAAAGCCATATTAAAAATGCTTTCATCAGTAATCAGCAGATGATTTCTTATTTGAGAAATAATAAAGATAAAGTAAAAATTGTATCAGCCCCTTTAGCAGTTAGTAGCTATTTTTTTAAAAAAATATTTTAGTCTCTTATTTTCAGGCGATCCAACTTACAACATGTAGATTTTTTTTTTAAAAGGGGGTATAAAAATGGTACCTAAATTGCAAAGTTCTTGCAAGAAATTAAACCAACATTTCTCATTGAGTTGTAGCAAAGATCTTGATTTTTTTTAACATGCATATTTATATGTAAAAAATAATGAATTAGATTCAGGCTTACCCATTTTGTGGTTCAGCTTTTTCTTCAAGGTGTATCTCATGTACTCCTGTTTCACATCCAAATATCTCAATTTTTCCCAGAGGACTACATAAAACCACACGTCTCCTTTTACACTGAGTCATCTCATCTCTGACAGGGACCTAGTTTAATATAATAATAATAGCAATAATAGCAGTAATAGCAATAATAATAATAACAACAACAACAACAATTACAACATATCAGATATCATGGTTTTTGAGGGAAGAAGCGTACAATTTATTGATATCGCTGTACTAGGAGACGCCAGAGTTGAAGAAAAAGAACTGGGAAAAAATCATGAAATATCGCAACATGGCCATTGAAATTACATGGTTATGGATGAAACATGTAACAGTAATACCCATTGTCATGGGGCACTTGATACCATGTCCAAGAATTTTACAAAACACAAAACACAGAAATTGCAACTTCCTGCAATAAGACTAGTGGAACTACAAAAAACTTGGAACATCGTATATTTTAAGAAGATACTTGGTTGATACCTAGGATGCTGGCAGCAACCCTTATCAACCATTAGCACCAATCAGTGGTATTTATGATACATTTTTAAATGTTCAGTTGACTGAGTTTCATGTTTAATGAATAAAATAGATAATAATAATAATATATTCAAGATTTTACACACTTTTAGTATTTCTTCTCAAATAAAAGAATTAGGGGATAACTTTTTCAGAGAAAAATATATTTATATATAAATGTATGGTATTCATCAGTGATAATGGGATAAATGTATGTATGTATGTTATTCATCAGTGATAATGGGCTCCAAGCAGGGAATAGTATTGCAGTTTATTGATGAGTGAATTAACAGGCGTTGGCTAGGGACTTCTGCCAATACAAAATATTGCTATCCCTATCAAATTCAAATATTGTATTCCTATCAAATTTTTCTCTTACTCAAGAGTTTATATTTAGCTAAACTGAGAAGGGAACAAGGAGGAGCCAAATCGTTGCACTGGGAGACCTCTAAAAAGCAAAAGTCCCCCAAAGAGACAAGGGTCTACACTTGTGAACTGCAATGTTGTGGTATATTTTTTTCCTGTCTGAAAACAGCTACAAATACAAGTTGGTAGTTCCTAAGAAAAAGTCTCAGCAAATAGTTACACTTCAGCTGGTGAAAAAGAATGAAGAGTAATCAGTTCAAATAAAAAAGACAAGGTAGCAAAAGCTGCAGTCAGAAGCACAAGCCAAGTAGGTGACACCAAAACCAGAAATAAAAGTTGAAGAAGGTATTCTGTACCAGTCAGTTTTCAGGCTCTTGTAGATGGGAAAGATGTCTATTTTGGGGTGGAGGCATGGAAATGTTTCCATTTTAGCCAGATTTAGCAATTTCATGATAATTGTTTTTCACTTGATCCTACTTAAGGAGGCGGTGGTTCAACCCCTTCTCAAAAAGCCTGCCCTGGATCCAGCCTCCTTGAACAACTTTCGCCCCGTCTCCAACCTTCACTTTATAGCGAAGGTTGTTGAGTCCATGGTGGCATACCAACTTCCACAATTCCTGAAGGAAACGGATTATCTAGACCCGTACCAATCGGGCTTCAGGCATGGACACAGCAAGGAAACGGCATTGGTCGCTCTGGTGAATGATCTCTAGCGGGCCCGGGATGGGGGTTATTCTTCCATCCTGGTCCTACTTGACCTCTCAGCGGCTTTCGATACCATCGACCATGGTATCCTACTGCAACGACTCAGGGGGCTGGGGATGGGGGGCACTGTTTTGCAGTGGTTCTCCTCCTACCTCTCGGGTCACACACAGTTTGTCTGGGCAGGGGGACAGAGAGCCTTCCCGAAGCCCGTCAGTTGTGGAGTGCCTCAGGGGTCGGTTCTTTCCCCCTTGCTCTTTAACATCTATATGAAGCCCCTGGGTGAGATCATTCGCAGCTTTGGGGTGAGGTATCATCAGTATGCTGATGATACCCAGCTTTACATCTCCACTCCGGACCAACCCAGAGATGCCCTTTCCGTGATGTCTAAGTGCCTGGAGGCGGTATAGGTCTGGATGGGTAGGAACAGGCTCAGACTCAATCCCTCCAAGGCGGAGTGGCTGTGGTTGCCAGCATCTCATGGTCTAGTGGCCCCATCACTCTTGATGGGAGGGGAGTTGCTTACTCCCTCTGAAAGGGCTTGCAATCTAGGCGTCCTCCTGGATTTGCGGCTGTCCTTAGTGGACCATCTGACGGCCGTGACCAGGGGGGCTTTTGTACAGGTTCGCCTGCTGCGCCAGTTACACCCTTTCCTAGACAGGGATGCCCTCCGTACAGTCATCCAAGCTCTTGTTATCTCTCGTTTGGACTACTGCAATGCCCTCCATATGGGGCTGCCCTTGGGGTGTACCCAGAGGCTCCAGCTGGTCCAGAATGCGGCCGCGTGGGTTGTTACGGGAGCTTCCCATTACTCCCGTGTTACACCTCTCCTGCGCGAGCTGCACTGGTTACCGGGGGTCCTTCAGATCTGCTTCAAGGTGCTGGTACTTACCTATAAAGCCCTACATGGCATGGGCCTGGGGTACCTGCAGGACCACCTTCTGCCTGCCTACCACCGCCCTGTGCACTCACATAGGACTGCCCTCCTCCAGGTGCCATCGGCCAGACAATGTCGGCTGGTGGCACCCAGAATGAGGGCGTTCTCTGTGGGCGCACCGACCCTCTGGTATGGATTATGCACGGGGCTCTGGACAGCCCCTGACCTCCGCTCTTTCCACCGTGACCTGAAAACATGGCTTTTTCAACAAATTTGTTGATCTGAAGGGTGATTTTGAATTGGGAGATTTTAATTGATTATTTTAGTAGCTATTTTTATTGTTTTCCTCGTTTTAATTTCTGTGAGCCGCCCCGAGTCTTTTGGGAGAAGGGTGGCATATAAGCATAAGAAAAATAAATAAATAAAATAAAATTTTGGTCCCCATTTCCATTGGTCAAAATATATTGCTACTAGAAAATTTATCACAAGAACAATTAACTCACTTTAAAGTGAAGAAAAATATAGTATAAACAGTTTTAATCTGAGACAAATCTTTAAAAGTATTTCTACAGATTTGAAATGTCAGTGAGACTGGAAAAACCTAATACTCATTTCATTGGAGTAGAGTGGACAGTGAACAGTCAAGGTTCAGATTGATTTATTTGGTAAGGTGAAAGAGCATATGAAATGCATACTAAAGAAACAAAACAAAGAGTTAGACCAAAACTGAAGAGTTAATATAATGTACATCAGGACAACAGTAGTCCTCTTTTCCAAATGAATAGTTACTTGACCTCATTATGGACAATTAATGGCTTTGACATTAAATAAATTAGGGTATTCATATAACTCAGGAGTCCCCACCAAATCTGAAATGTAGAACAAAGGGCTATCATTGCCCATATATAAGAGTTAATAAAAATTCCTACCCTGTATGCAGGGTTAGGGTTAGTTATCCCACTCGCTCTTATTGAAGAGGAAATACTCTTTCCCAACCTATAGGAACAAGTATTCCCACAATTATTGCATTTTCTTGCTAGAAGCAATATTTCATAAAGTTCCTATGCATTATCCATTTTATTCATTTCCTCAGGAAAGAAATGGCAAACCTTACTTAAATGAATATTATTGAATGGTGGTCGACCTAGGTATAATTGTCTTCAAATTGGCTTAAAACTTACTATGAATCTAATTTTCCTAGTGAAAATTTGATATATTCCAAAACAAAAACTAGTGAACCTGCTATTACACTGTTTAAACAGGCAATGCAACAATAAAGCATAGATGTATTTTTGTTAAAGTTGAAATTAAGAATTAGATTCTAGTTTTTATAGCCCACTAACTTTTCAGTTCAGTCTCCTTCAGAAATTTTACTTCAAAAGTATAGAATATTCTGGATATTTTAGGATATTTTAACCCTAACCCTAACCCCCCTCCCCAACACCAAAACTTAATTTACAAGGTAACAAATATCACTAGGATGAAGAAAAAACTAATGCTCTTAGAAGAAAAGTAATAATTAGCAGCCTAATAAAATTTATTACATTGCAAAATTATCAAATGCAAAAAATGCAAAAAGCCCCTAAGAAGCTGTAAATACTGGGCTAAGCAAAAATTCCAATAAAAATCTGGGCTCCTACCATACTCAAAACTGCAAATAAGAATAGGGTTACCCTAGGAGGTAACTTTACATAGAACGCTTTGCCCTTTCAGTGATTATCCATCCAGGACTACTTCTGGAGAGTATCAGGGAGAAGGTGACTCTGCTTTAAAACAACAAAACAAAACAAAACAAAACAAAAACAAAACAAAACAAAACAAAACAAAACAAAACAAAACAAAACAAAACAAAACAAAACAAAACAAAACAAAACAAAACAAAACAAAACAAAACAAAACAAAACAAAACAAAACAAAAACAAAAACAAAAACAAAAACAAAACAAAACAAACACTCCTAGCTATGAAATAAATTATTACCAGTCCTGGCTTCAGTTCTAACAGCAAAGATATTAAGTTGGAAAGAAACAAGTGTTTGCATAAATGGATTTCACAGTAATTACCCCACAGCCAATATTTTGGACATTAAAACGATTAAATGGAAGTATGGCATACCCTTAAGGATGTTTCTCTTGGCATCATACACTGCTGAAATTACAAAGCCAGTGGGGCATGCCCAAGATCTGGTGTCAAATTTGTTCTTTGATTGATATGCTGATCACATGTTGACATTAAGATCAAGCTTGACAAAATATACCTGAAGCTACTGTATGTTACTGGTTGAATTGGGCTCAGCCCAAAGTATTTTTATGCTATCTGCAATAACCGAAAAGCAAAATGCATTTTTATCCTCCCCTTTAACCTGAATTTAAATAATGCCATAAATAAACCATCAATTTATGATACTCATAGTAGTAACAGTAAATTATGATCTTAAGTATTCATAAATTAACCTTTAACTGCAGACTTATTTTAAAATCTTGGCACAAACTTGGCATCATAATTCAGTTATTGGATCAGACACGAAATAGCTACTGCTAAAATAGTTATGCATGGTTTTCATGGTGGCTTTCTGAAACCTGCCATTCTCCAGATATGCCGGGCATAACTATGGTAATTTGGGTGAAGAAAGTTGTAGTCCAACAGAGTTATTGGGTAGGATGAATTAACAAAACCACATAGATTTGGATTGGGACAGAAAAATTAGCAGCTGTTTTCAACTTTAGTTACAAATGAATTAAGGGAGGCCTACTGCTAACTTTGTGCTCAATCTACAAACTTTGTAGAGAACTAAAAGTTTAAAAAAGAAAAATAATTAATGATGAAAATTCCTGTCTCTTTTGTTGCATTTTCTAGGGTTGGAGTTTTTGTTTGTTTTTTGACTCCAAGTCAAGTCTTGACTCTCAGTGACTGACTAGATTTATCTTTGCAGTTTTGTTGGTCAACGATTTCCAGAAGTGGCTTGCCATTGCTTCCTTCCTAAGGCTGAGAGTGAGCAACTGATCTAAGGTCACCAAGTTTACTTTGTGTCTAAGGTAGAACTAGAACTCACAGTTTCCTAGTTTCTAACCTAATGCCTTAAACTCTACACAAAATTCTTTTTATATCCTATTTACATCATTGCTAGTTTTTGCTTTGTATTCTTTCTTCGGCTATTTTACCTCAAAGGTAAAATATTTCTTTTTACATTGCTTACTAGTTTTCTAATAGTAACTAGTTTTATGAGTTTGCTCATAAAATTATTTCATACCATATATATATATTGACAAACAATTCTTTTTCCAAAGAAACTATAGTTTAAACATTGTTTGCAGCTAGCTTTGCCCAACGAGCAACTAAAACTATTATCAAGCACTGTGTGCTATCCCAGCATCATCAAACTACTAATAGAGAGTTCAATAAAAATTCTGTTCATAATACATTAGATTTTCCAACAGATGCTGAACAATTTTTTCCTCACACTCCTGGAAGGCATTCTCCAAGCTTCCTATATCTAAGAAGGTACATCACCTAAAGAGGACTGTGGGATGGCTATTAACAGACACAATAAAGGTGGTAAAGTATTGATGCTTTGCTACCTTTACTGTTACAGGATAGGCCTTAACAATGCTTTAACACATGTTTGGTAGAGTTCATCCCCTATTCAATTCCAGCAATGGTCTGGGTATCTTTCCTCATTTCATCCCTCTCAACTCTTCCATAAACTACGAAGAGTGATGGGATCCACGAGGGTTGAAAAGATGTATAAGCACAATCTGATTGAAAAGCTCAACTATTCCCCTCTTCCGAACAGCGACCAAGGCTTCAGATGAACTGTATAACAGACTAGTCATCAACTCCTTCTGAAACCTGTCTGGGTTCATTACTCACCAAGGGAGGACCAATCCAATAGGTTCTGCCTCCCTATAGTGGAAGATGGCACCAGAGAAACCCATGATAATCACAGTGTGATCTAAGCATGACAAGGCAGGCACCAATAGCGCCCTCAATTCCAGATCAAATTAACACTGCTCCAACAGAAACAAACCTGTCCAGAGGGGCTCCAGATGATCTGGGATAGATCTATGGGTGTCATGGAAACTATGAATTCCTGAGCTGCCTCAGACCCCATTCCCAGAGAGGGAAGTCTCTTGGCAGCCAACACAGATTCTCTAATGCAACCACTGACAAACTACCACCGATGGGGGGGGGGGGGGGGGGGGGGGAGAGAAGGGAAGCGGGTAGATATGTCTGCAACAAGAGTGCATAGTATACAAAGAGGCTGTCTCCATGTCTGCAGGTGTGGCAAATGCAACAGGTTAACCACACAACCGCAAAGCAAACACAGTCCACCCTCTGGGAACACAGCCCAAACACATCCAAAACCAAGTCCAGCTTCAATCCAGGTATGTGCCGACCCAGACATTGTCTAATGTTCAGAAAAACATATAACTAGAATACTAATATGCAGTCGGTGTGTGGCTATTTTCTCTGCTGTTTTTACCCACCTATTAAATATTTTGTTGTAGTTCAAAGTATAGATCACAAAACTTTTTAAAAAAAAAAAATTGCTGCAGAGATTTTATATAATGCTTATGCTAAGATCATATTAGACAATATTTTGAAATGTGAGAAATTAGAAGTCACAACTGAAGTTCAGGTGAAGTTTGAAGTGATGGGTATAATTGGGATACACCATGAAAACAACTGAGTATATTATAAGGATGTGTAAAACAATTTGAATTCAAATTATTTCAGATACAAATGGTTCTTGAGGATTCTGAGCAAAATAGATCACAGTCTGAAGTTTCCTTCAACCTCAGGAGAAAAACAGGACATTTCATTCCATACCATGTTGACTGTTCTGACATTCAGTAATTGGCTTGTTTGTATTTTTTAAGTCCTCATAGGCTTTGAGGTAGAATTAATCAATAAAACAGCAGGCACAGATTTTATACTTGCTGCCACTGGCTGGAACTGGCTGAGGAGAAGGATGGTGGTGCTAGGGAGATTCCATTAAGCACATGTTCAGAGACTAAAAACAGTTTTGAACTTAATAAAAAGGCTGCTGCCTGTTTGGTATGTGAATATACTGCTCTTTTTATATATTCATTTGTTTGCTTGTTGAGTTTTGCAGGCCGGTTGCCAAATAAAACAATGTTGTGCTTTTGATTTAATAGGTATTCTTGTAATATTATTGAGCTTTCTTTGCAAGCAAAGTGTACTATGCATGGATGTGCATTAAGACATTTCAAGCCAATAACCAGAAAACCACATTTTTGCTGTTAGCCTGCTATTCATTGGCTATTCTATCAAAGTGAATAAACTTAGCACTGCTAGTTTCTTTTTCCAGGAAAAAGAATCTTTGCCCCCCATGGAGAGGGCTCGCAATCTGGGTGTCGTCCTGGACGCACGGCTGTCTTTAGAAGAGCATATGACGGCCGTGGCCAGGGGGGCCTTTTATCAGGTTCGTCTGATTCGCCAGTTGCAGCCCTTTCTGGACCGGGACGCCCTGCGCACGGTCACTCATGCCCTTGTTACTTCCCGGTTGGACTATTGTAATGCTCTCTACATGGGGCTCCCCTTGAAGAGCACTCGGAGGCTCCAACTGGTCCAGAATGCGGCCGCAAGGGTGGTTATGGGCACAACTCGTTGTGCCCACGTGACACCCCTCCTGCGCGAGCTGCACTGGTTCCCAGTGGTCTTCCGGGTACGATTCAAGGTGCTGGTTACCACCTTTAAAGCGCTCCATGGCGTAGGACCCGGGTACCTTCGAGACCGTCTTCTGCCACCAATAGCCTCCCACCGACCAGTTCGCTCCCACAGAGAAGGTCTCCTCCGGGTGCCATCGGCTGGTGACACCCAGGGGAGGGCCTTCTCTGTGGGAGCCCCAGCCCTGTGGAACGAATTGTCCCCGGAAATACGTAAGATCTCCGACCTCCGGGTGTTTCGCTGCGCACTGAAGACCCTGCTGTTCCGCTAGGCCAGGCTATCAACATAATAGTCTTAAATTGGGGTATTTAAATTTCTGGGGTTTTAAATTTGAGCCAAATCTATTTAATTATTTTAAATTTTAATTGCTGTTTTGTCTTGTGTTTTTAAATAGGTTGTACACCGCCCTGAGTCCTTCGGGAGAAGGGCGGTATAGAAATAAAATTATTATTATTATTATTATTATTATTATTATTATTATTATTATTATTATTATTATTATTATTATTATGAGTTCTATGGTGTTTGTGCAGGCAGACCAATATATAACAATTGCTTCTAGTTATTTATGAGGTGAATTTGTTAAAACATTTATATTTTAAAATTTACTTGGTCGATATTTTTTTTAAGTTGAATAACAGAAAGCACTTAACATGGGAGACACTGGAGCTTGAGGATCAAATACAAAGGAGCAGGGTCATTGTGAATTCCTATTATTCCCTATGGTGGAAAACATACAATGTTTTGGCTTTGCTCCTATAGAACAAAATGCTTGTCTCATGTTATGTCTACTCTTACTGCTTGACTGAAACCCCAAAATGTAGAACGTCAGGAACCTGTTCTTTTCCTGACACCTACTTCTTATAGAATTCATGAATTGACATTTTTTTTTACTACCATGATACCCAAAAAGCTCAGGCTTGTCTTACTCCTGAGAACTGTCAACAGTATACTAGCCCTGCTACATAAAACAAGATAATTTTACAGCTTCCAACTAGACACAGTACTGTAGAGTGACAGTTTGTCACGAAGCATTGAGGGCCGTGGCAGTACGGTTTTGAGCACAAATGTCAGTTTTTAAATGGTTCTGTCTTGGCAAGCAGAAGCTTAAAATGTGTCACACCATCCCAGAATCTCACTCTCTGTAGGATACTAAATCTAAGTTAATCCTGCCATTACATAGCAAATTTGCAACCTGTTGGTATATTTCAATATAATTATTGCATATGAATTTGCTACACAGCAAAAACTACATCAAATGAAACAAGATATACAATAATGAACGAACAAGAAATATGGTGATGGTCATTTTTATATAGAATTGTTTTTATTGCATTTATTATGTAATTATGAATCTGGATGATTTTTTTTTTAAATGAAGCCCATGCAATTCTTTGTTTTTTCTAAATATATTTGGAGGTTTACTACTGGGAATTGAGTGGCATATAAATTTAATAAATAGTAATTATTATAATTATAAAACATGGAAAGTTCTTCACAATACATAAATGTTGGGCTGCACCAATAGGACTGTGTATCACTCACAAATTTAACTGTGTGTTCTGATTGTCAGTTGAGAATAACTTTTACTCATAAAGCTCAAGATTAATAAATATTTTATTGTACATATATTCTTATTTTAATTTTGGATGACTTTGTGTTATAGGATAGGTAATTTTCTGTCCAATATCTTTCTCATCAAAACCATTTTTGATTTATTTTATTGTTATATTGTGATTTTAGTCTGGAATTTATCTTAACTGCTGAATTGTAGATATAAGGAAAAGAAATAATGGCATGAATAGATTCTAAAAGCACAAACACTCTTAAATATTTTCACCTACAGATTGTGTTAAAACATCTGCTACTCAGACATCAGGATACATTATGGTAGTTACACTAAAATAGCAAATTCTAATGAAAGGAAAATACCAAAGAGCAACATTATATGAGCTTATGCAAAATCTCTGATGCATTTTTAAGATAATCAGTAGGCAAGCACAATGCCATACCCATTCAACTTAGAAAATTAAGCAGACAACCATTTAGAAAGTTCACTGTCATATTGTGAACATGACCTGTTTAATTTTTATTCCTTGGTTTTCATTTGAAATGAATAATAATGCCAACTAAATATTTCTTTTCAGAAAATTTTACAGATATATACTTTAAGAATGAATATTTAAACTTAGTTTAAATCTTTTTCATGCCAATTAGTTCTGTATGTTTGTTGTTCATACAAATTGTTCTACTGCATAGATAATTACTTCTCCTCTGAAAGAATATTCAAGTGAAAACTATTAGCTTAGTAACATACTATTCTTTTCATTTGCTTTCTTAGGAGGCACCACTGGAACAACAATCTTCATATCAATGAGTAAAAATGATTATATTAAACTTTTATTTTAATATTTCTCCAGTTCAAAATTTCAGAATTACTTGGTTTTTTTAAAAAGGAACTGTCTACCACTACCAACTGTAGTGGTAAAGTATAAATTGAAAAGATAAGGTTAAAACTTAGAAATATAACAAATTTCAAGCTATAATAATCATTTAAATTAGCTTTTTTAAAATAAAAATAGCTATCTACTGAAACATATTATTTTAGTTTTTATAAAAAGAAAGAGTACCTCTTTTTAATACAAACTTAATCTAAATTAACTGCCTTTTATCTTGATATAATATAGAACATGATTCATTGTAGAATGGTACTTTTATTTTTAACAAATGCCATCTAATGACCTTGGCTGTTTTTGTAAGCTACATATAACCTGGTTTTGATCACCTTGGATATAAAAGAGTGGCCTGCAGTATAAAATATATAGAAAATATATTTTCTATTATGAAACATGGTATTTCTATTTCCAATTACCATAACATTTGCCAATCTTTTATGTCAAAATATCTCATCACTGTAAAATGTACAAGGGATAGAGAATTTGGGGGGCAGGTAAACTATCTTGAGAACAGTTCCCCAAAAAACTTCTATGTATTGTAATTAAAATGGCATTATACCAACAAATCTTTGAGAATAAAATACGGTGTACATACCAGTAGTTCATTGTGCCTAAATCCTAAAACCTCTGTTAGCTATCAAAATTAAGTCTTTGTCATTAATAATGTATGAGTACCAAAAAGGTACACTTCAGAACATGTATCAGAGCAAATATTAGGATGATTTATGACTTAATGTTCTGTACAGGAAAAAAATGATTTTCATGGTATAGTTTTGTAACCTTGAAAAGTGTGTTTTACTGGCACTGTGCCCTTCAAGGTCAAGAAAGAGATGGTATAAAAATGCTGCATTGAAATGATGAACCCAAGTTTCATATGAAACAAGTTGCTTCAGTACCAACAGTGCATTTTACATCTTAAAAAATTAGATATCAAACTCAGAAACACTATAGGATTTAATTATATATCTATAACCCTTTATGATACAGTAAATATTTCAAAATAATATAATTATTATAACTGACTGGATCCTAAAATAAAATAAAAAGTTCAATTTCAGTTTATTGATGTTATGTCTTAGGTGTCATTTTTCCTCCCCAGTACAGGTAATCCTTGACTTACAACCATTCGATTAGTGATGTTCAAAGTTACAACGGCAGTAAAAAAAGTGACTTTTGACTTCTATAAGATACAATTTCAATGAGTATCTGTCGTAGAAAATTATAACTAACAAGAAACAAAGGCTGAATGCAAAAAAAATAAATAAAGCTCTATTAAACACAATAAAGTTATTCTGGTATAAATATGCCTGGGATTTCATATAAATTCATCATAAATGTGTTTATCAAAATCAGTACATATGAATATACACTTGGGGAGGTATTGTATTAAGATTATGCATCTTTTTTTAGACAGAGATCATCACTCCAGGATAAGTAAAAAGAGAGAATTGCTCCCACCCAATTTAGAGATTTAAAATCTTCCTGAACAATTAATCAGTTATCTTTTCAGTTCAAGTCCATATTTTAAACCATTTCAAAATGTTGGTTTTTCTGCTATACTTAACCTTTCAGGAAAATCAACCTTTTTTTTTTCCTTTCAGTCCACGATTGGACAGATAGCCTTTTAAAAATGGTATCTCGATCTGGTACCAATCTTGTTTTCTCTTTAGGTGAACAACAGCAAAAAATATATAGATTGCATTTTTTGCGCTTTTAAAGTTTGATTTATTTTCAAACCATATTTTTGAATGTTTAGATCCAATATTTTTCTGGCACAGCAATAATTTCTGCTTTCTTTACTGTGTTTAAGTAATTGCATGCTCTTTTTAGGTGTACAGCCCAAAATCATAACCCACATGAATAATGGGGTGAGGATTTAGCCATTTGATTTATATTTGCTTTTGTACATTTATGTTGCTTTTGATGTCATGGTTTTCTATCTTATTTACTGCTTTTTATCTTAAAATTAAAATGTTAAATATCTTAATATTTATTTTTAGTTGTCAGAGAACTGTACATTAAGAGGTACCATGCATAACTAGCCAATACATTATGTATTTATATTTAATATCTATTCAAAATATGCCAACAAAGTTTAGTGGAAAGTCTGGAGCCATATTATTAGACAATAAAAATGAGCCCTCAGACAGTATTCTTGTTTTTTAGGATATTGCCCTGTTTCCATAATACAAGCATAAATTACAGTCATGCAGAATGTGGATATAAAGCAGATGTTCATATCTTAACATCTTTCAACACCTACTATTCCTTTGACTATTGATACAGATTTTGAGATGAAATGTGATATGCAGGGTTTACAAGTCTTTAGTCACATCCATATTGTATGCATTATTACCATTATTATTATAAACAAAAAATACATTTTCAACTGAACCAAAGGCTGAATTTATGAATGTTAGCCTTAAGTGTCTGAAGCATTTGTAAGGATTTCTATGTCAGTATGATTTATTTTTGAAAAGAAATGAAAAGATGATCGAAAATTTAAATTCAAAAGGTTTTGAGAAAGAAAAAAATACAATCACAGTACGCGATTACCTTTGATAATCAACTATTTTTAAAATACAGAAATGCAACTTGCTAATGAGCCCAATAATTTTAAAAGCATCTGATTAAAACAAAAATAGATTATGTTAATGACCTTTTCTTTCCAGGCATTACCTGGTTCTACAGAACTTTTACAATAACTATTAATTATGTCATAATGAATTACAAAGTCAGACTAATTGAGTCTGACTCATCTCACTGGAAGAAGAGCTTTTTGTAAGGGCAAACTGAACGATCCCATAAACAGACAGAATAAGGTATATTTTGCCTTCACCTTCACCTCTTTTTAAGATACTTTCAAATAAAAAAGCTGACATGTTTTTTTAGAATTCTTTATTAATGTGAAGATATTTTCAAATCTTTCTGACAAGTTTTATTTTAATGTGATGCAGTAATTAGTTATGAAAGCCAAGTCAATTGGAAACATGCCAAGTATAATAGTTTTCTAAATTTAATGTATGTGGAGTCTACACTGTTTACTTACTTAGGTTGCTTGTTTGCCACCCGTTGCCAGAGCCTCTGTGTGATTAATAATATCAATATGAAATAGCATATTATTCAGACCTCCCAAGGACATACTGTATAAAAAGATCAGAAATAATAAAAACCAAAACACAAAAGTCATGCATCCATGAATCCTACCTGCAATTGGAAAGCACTCTCCCCAGCCTTTTCCTAAAACCCAAGAGGGATAAGGTGAACAAATCTCTGCTTGGAATGAAGGAAAAATGGGGGCAGCTACTGAAAATTTGCAAAATATCTACCACTGAATTTTCAGCAAAGTTTAGTGTAGCTACTATTAGGGGAAAAGGTAGGTTTTGCTTTTAAACAATGAGCACTGTTTATTTTCCCCACAGGAACAGTTCTTCCCTTATAAACAAAATGGAAGAGCTAATCCAAATGACCATACAGATTACATCGTACTACTAAACCTGCCCATGCTCTTGATGATGGTTACTTCTAGACAGGAAACTGTCTGCCATCTAAAAACTTTTATTTCCAACAGAAAATATAGTCCTATCAGGATAAATAAAAAAGTCTTACTATATATAACTTTGCTCTGCTGTGAGCTAACAGCTGTGTGTTTTTATTCACTTAATTTTGAACATCTTGAAACTACCAATCCTATTTTTTCCCAAATTTTCAAATTCTTCTCCTCCCCACTTTATATTTCTAAGAAAGCTTTTCTGGCTCTTTTGTTTACTAAATACAGCACATTTTTTATACTTTATGCCATATATGCAACTTTTTTGTAGATTTTGCCTGGCTTGTCCAATCTAAACCTTAACTACCAAAGAATGTCACTTTTGTAATTCTGGATATATCCAGAAGATTACCTATAGTAAGCATTCACAAGGCATCTTTTCACTCTACCCATATATAAACAATGGGTATAAACAATTGATTTTGGAGAATCTTGGTGACATTAAACATTTAACTGTGGTTTGTGGCTCACAAAAGACCCAGTTCTAGTAATCACTTCTGATTCTACAAGGAATCAAGGCAGTCTTTCTATCTTCATCAGATACCCAGAAAAACCAAGCACAGCTGACAATGCCCAACATGCTGAAATTTTAAGGGATATCAAGAAGAGAAGAAACTAATTAAAGTTGAAATATCCTGAATATAATCTTTATCTGTTGACTCAGCTCAAGAGATTAAATCCCTATATACTTGGTTATATGAGAGAAAGAGAGAGATTAGTGATCCCTTCCCAGCTGTTAAGGAGCAATACCTGAATATAGATTTCTTGTGGGAGACCATAAGAGAACACAAACATGTGATTGGAATGATGTCAGTTCCCAAAAGACAACAATTCAAACTTATAGAGAAAGAAAGACATCTCCATACTTCTATATACACCAGAGAGCATATAACAGCATGATACCTTTATTAGTGCCCAAAGCAGAAGAATAATGGACTACAATAGTTCATCCCAGCAAGGGAAATAGAAGCACTGTAGATACATAATATTTCTAACCTGTTAAATTAACATTAGCATCTCCACTCGGTATCTATAAAGAACTGCCATTAGTTGAGACAAGGTCTTATATGATTATATAACCCGCAAGCCATTTTGTTAATAGTTCAAACATATTATTTAATTTCAAACATATTATTTAATTATTCTGTTTTGCAATAATTCATATTATATTTAATTTCTCTTGTTTTATAGCCATTCATTTTTATGGTTTTATAGTTTGGGTTGTTGAGTTGTGAACTTCTCAAAGTTATGTTTTAAGATAGGCAGTCATGCAAATAATTTAAATTAAAGAAATAAATACTATTGCTTCTCATGAAATTGAATAGAAAATTGAGTGAGGTGCCATAAGATTTTGTCTTCATCCTTATCATCATCAACATTATAATCTGATAAGAATGTTATCAAAATTTCAAATAAAACAAAATTGCAAAACTGTATAGCTAATGTTGTAGAAGTCAGAAATAATATTCAACACAAACCTGACTATTTAGAGACATGGGCAGAAAATAACAGAAGGGGTGTTGGTCTTACTTGAGACGCACCTTCTCGTTGAGTGGAGATAGAAACCAGGCATGGGTTGTATTTGTCAGTTCAGTTTGAAGGACTGAGTCTGCCAAAGTTGTTAAGTCCCGCCACTGTTGCTAGGGGATCCAGCTTTTGGTGAAAACGAAGGAACAGACTAGACATGTTGAGAGAAAAAGGGTTAGAAAAAGAGACCAGACAGATTAGGGGTGGGGCTGGCTGCTGTCTCCATTCAACAAGAAAGTGCGTCTCAGGTAAGACCAATGCCCCTTCTCTGTATTGGTGGAGACAGCAGCCAGGCATGGGACGTACCAAAGCTTAATGTCCCTAATTACGGGTCAGACGACTCCCCTTCGGTAAGAACGTGTTGCAACATCCTGCGGCCAAATGCTGCCTCAGCAGAAGCAAATTTGTCTAATTTACAGTGCTTAATAAAGGGCAAAGTGTAGTCCAAGTAGCTGCCCTGCAGATCTCCGTCAAGGACACATGTGTGGCGCAGGCCACTGACGTGGCTGCACTGCAGGTCGAATGCTCCACATGAGCAGGCTTAGGAAGGAAACACAGTTCATATGCCTTGGTGATCGTCTGACAGATCCATCTGCCAATGGTGGAGGAAGACACCTTGCTACCTAAAGAGAATGTAATAAAGGAGACAAACAGCGACTCCGTTCTACCCAAGTCAGCAGTTCTCTTAAGGTAAATATGGAGAGCCCTCCAAATGTCCAAAGTATGCCAACGGTGTTCTAAGAGATGGGCAGGAGTAGGGCAGAAATTTTGCAGAACTAGCTCTCACATCCTGGGAAAGGACATATTGATCTTCGGGACGAATGACGGATCAAGCTGAAGGACAATCCAGTCAGCGTGAAACACGCAAAGGTCAGTACAGACAGAAAGGGCCGCAATCTCCGAAATCCGCCTGGCGGAAGTAATTACCATCAAAAAGGCGACCTCACATGACAAAAGGCAGAGACTAACATCCCGCAAGGGCTCCTGTAAGTACAATAGACAGGTCCCAGGTGGGGTACCTGTGCACCATGGGGGGGATATAAGTTAATTGCCCCCTTCAGGAACCTCCTTATGGCCGGATGCTGTGATAGGGAAGTAAATGGCCCACAAGTCAAGATGGTGGAGAGAGCCACCACTTGTCTTCTAATGGTTTTGGGCGATAGCCCAGTATCCAGTCCATCCTGGAGAAACTCCATGATCTGGAGGCCTGAAGAGGGAAAATCTCCAAGTACAAAATGCCTGCCAAGTGGCAGAATAAATGCATTCCATGGAAGGCCGATGAGAAACCTGAATGGTCCGGATGACCCTGGAGGAGAAGGGTCTCCATTCAGAGTGTGCCGCACAAGCGCCAGGCAGTCAGTTGGAGCCACTGCAGATCCGGGTGGACCAACGCGCCCTGGCTGAGCGAAGCTATGCCCTGAGGAATCCTCCAGGGTGGAGCCACTGACAATGCCATGAGGTCGGCAAACCAAGGCCTCCTCGGCCAATGAGGCGCAAGAAGGATGACCTCTTCCTGCTCAAGAATCTTGCGCTCCATCCTCACAAGGGCAAAGGCGGAAACACATACAGGAGCCTTTTGGGCCATGGGCTGCGGAGAGCATCCACTCCCTCCACCTGTGGAGCCGGAAACCTTGAGAAAAATCACAGCAGTTGTACGTTCACTTGACTTGCTAAGAGATCCACCTCTGGGACACCAAAACAGGCTGATAGGTCATTGAAAAGCAACGGTGCAGGCACCACTCTGAGTAGTCAATGGCTTGACTACTCAGTCAGTCTGCCTGCACATTGGACACATTGGACCAGAGATGTGCCCCGCTGTCAAGGAGCGAAGGTGCCGCTCTGACCAAATACCCATTCTCTTGGCCTCCAACATCAGGGACTGGGATCTGGTGCCCCTCTGGCAATTTATGTGTGCTTTTGCAGCAACATTGTCTGTGACCACTAGAATGTGCTTGCCTGAGATTGATGCCTGAGATTGATGCCTGAAACTGACGGAGGGCCAGATACACTGCCCACAACTCCAGCCAACTGATGTTCTAACGCCATTCGCGGGTACTCCACCTGCATTGAGCTACCCGCAACTGGAAGTGTGCTCCCCAACTGAAGAGGCTGGCATCTGTTATCACTACCAATCACTGGGGTTTGTGGAACAGACAGCCCTTGGTGATGGCTGGCGACCGCCACCAGTTGAGGGATCTGAGAACGTCCTTGGGGACCCAGACCTTCGCTGATGACGTGCCTCTGCCTGCCTTCTGGAACAGCAAAAGAAACCATTGAAGGTCCCTAGCGTGTAATCAAGCCCATGGAGTGACGGAAATGTTTGAGATCATTTTGCACAGGAGCTGCAAAAGCAGGAGAAGGGACACCTGACACTCCCCTTGGACCCTACAAACGAAGGCTTTCAGACTGTCCTGGCACTCCTGGGAAAAATATACCCTGCCCTCAATGGAGTCAATCACCGCTCTCAGATGGAGCAGATGGGCCACAGGAGTCCCTATTAACAGAGAACCCGTGTGATGTGAAACCCTGTAGTGTCACCTGGAGATCTTCCGTGGCACGCTGTATAGAAGAAGATAAAATTAGAATGTCATCCAGGTAACACTGGAGACGAATTGCCTGAGACCTGAGGGAAGCAGCTAAGGCAGCTAACACTTTGGTAAAACAACGGGGTGCTGAAGAAAGCCCAAAGGGCAAGGCCCTGTATTGATAATGGACACCAGCATATGAAATCCTTAGATACTTCCGATGAGCAGGAAGGATCAGAATATGTAAGTATGCCTCGGTGATGTCAATAGAAGTGAGGAAGTCGCCCTTTCTGACGCCGACTAAAATAGATCTAAGAGACTGCATTTTGAACCGTTTATACACAATATATCGGTTCAGACATTTTAGGTCCACCCCTCCCCCCAGGCTTTGGGAATGAGAAATAAGAAGGAATAAAACCCCTGCCTGAGTTGATCCTCTGGCACCTTCTGGATAGCTCTAATGTCCAGTAGGTGTTATACAGCTAAATCCATAAGGATCCTTTTGTTTTTGTCGTTAGACACTGGGCAGCATATAAAAAATGTTGGAGGGGGGGGAGACAAATTTTGACGGCAGAGCCTTTTTTTCTTTTAAATGCCTCTGATGATCAGGCAACTCAGCTTGGATCGTCAGAGGCATTTAAAAGAAAAAAAGGGTTTTTTTTCTTTTAAAAGCTGAGCAGTGCGATCATCAGAGGCTTTTTTTTTTTACTTTTAAAAGCATTTTTTTGTCCGAAGAGGTTGTAGAAAAAATGCTTTTAAAAGTTTTTAAAAAAAAGCCTCTGATGATTGTGCAGTTCAGCTGGACATGGGGGGGGGAAGGATTTTTGCTACCGGTTCTCCAAACCACCCGCCTCCATCGCTACCGGATCGGGTGATCCGGTCCGAACCGGGAGTATTTCACCCCTGCACAGAAGCCATAGTCCGGGAGGCAAAGCGGGCCGAATGCAATGTCGCATCTGCAGAAAGCTGCACAGCAGCAACAATTTTGTTAAGGTCCTGTTGCGTTCTAGTGTCCTCAGCAGGAAACTTTCCCTGCAGTTGTTTAAGCCAAAATAACGTTGCTCTGTTGAAAAAGGAGGCCATGGTAGCGGAGCGAATAGCCCAGGCGGCTCCTAGGTGTGCCCTCTGAAGCACCTGATCTGCCCTCCTATCATCAGGTCACAAACTTTCCTCCAGTTGGCCCGTCAGATTGGAACCTGAGAAGGAGGCGATGATAGGAGCAACGACTGTTAGTAGAAATATCCAAGAATGAAGGAGAAAGCTCTCAACACGTGTGTCCTCTGAAGGACTGAGTCAAAAGCTGGATCCTCTAGCAACAGAGGTGAGACTTAACAATTTTGACAGACTCAGTCCTTCAAACTGAACAGACGAGTACAACCCATGTCTGGCTGCTGTCTCCACCAATACGGAGAATGACATTTAACTGAGACAACCAAAGTTTTTTGGTCTGAGGGAATAAAAATCAACTGCAAAGATATCTTGAAAGGGAAATATCTAATTTTGCAAAGGCAATTATGGAGAAGTTTTTAGAATAGTGTCAGCTGCCACCTCATGCTTGTGCTTCACAACCACTCAGCTGCCATAGACTCTAGAGGGGCTGGATGGGAGGGGAGATGCTTCGAGGGAAACAAAACTTCACTGAATCTCTGCAAGGTGGACTTCAAGGACAATCGGCTGGGAATGGAACCTATGACTGAAGAGACCATTCTAAAAACATCTTGTTTGAATTTGATTGGACATGGGGGCACAGTGATGGGAGGCAACTAAGGGAGGAAAAAGTTAGACTTGGAGATTTTTGGTTTTAGTTTGGCTATGCATTACTGTAATTCAATTTTCTTCTAGTAAACTATATCTTTCTCAGTAAATGGAGTTAAGGATCATTCTTACTTAGAGGCTCAAGCTGAGGCAGGTCTGACAGTATAGTATCTGAATAATTGAAGAGGAATAAACAAATGGTATAATGTTTTGTTTAAAAAGGCAAAAGTAATCATCAGATATAATAATTACTTCAATTTTCTATTCTCCGATCACTGACTAAATATTTAACAGGAAGTCATACAGAAGGAGGTTAAGACCTGTCCTATATTAGCCCAATGGACAGGCAACAAAATAATGAAATAAGTTACTGAAAACAGATTCCAATTCAATGTTAGTTGAAGAAACCTGGAATCAATTACCCCAAAAAATCATGTTCCTTGGCACTTAATATTGCATATTTTATCAGTTTGGTTGAAGATAAGGAAGACAGTTCCTATTATACCAATTCTCCAGTTTTTTACTTCACTGTTCCCCAATAATGTGAAAATGATTGAGGCTAAGGAAGGGAGAAATCATTTTGTCAGCAGAACTCAGAATTCTACGGTAAATTCAAATCAGATTTTCCAATCCACTGATAACTATGGAGCTTCTCAATCATTCAGGTCATGGTTGTCCCAAAGGTGCTTTTTCAAGAGGCAACCGGCCTTTTTTTGTTTTTCTTTGAAGATGTTTCACTTCTCATCCAAGAAGCTTCTTCAGCTTTCCCCACCATCCAGTCAGAGCTGAAGAAACTTCTTGGATGAAAGCGAAACATCTTCAAAGAAAAACAAGGAAGTTCAGTTGCCTCTTGAAAAAGCAACTTTGGGATAATCCATTAATAGAGGAAAAATATCAGTATTTACACATAACTTTTTAAGCCAGCACAAATCAACATATATTGACATTTTCATTTTTCTTTATTAGTTATTCTGAAGAATTTTTTTCACAAAGTTAGCTTTTTTCCATATCATATAAAATTCAACGACACCATGTCTGTTAGTGGGGAGAGACTGAAAAACTTTAGAAGAAGAAAGATGTGAGTTCTTAAGCAGTCAAGAAGCAAGGATGAAGGCAAAGTTGCTAGATGTTTTAAAACAAAAGGACAAAAAGGAGTCGGCAGTTATGACAGCTGATACTCCATCCACAGAGGAGTACAACTATTCTGCAATGCTATTCTGGCTGTTTTCACTAACAGCCTGTCCTATGTTCCAAAAAATCCTTTTTTAACAAATGAACTGTCACCATAGTGGCAAAACCAGTAACTTTAAAAAATGCCTTGACTGTCAGATTTGTCATTTAATTATCAGAAGTGGTCATATGGTCCAAATCAACAATGAAACAAATGAACAACGAAAGCAGTAATAATTCCCACATTTAAGAAAATTGTATTTGTTGACCAACTCCAGCATGACAGCCATATTCCATGGTTCAGTGCCCACTACAGGCTAGTCACTTGAGGGCAGAAATAAATGTGAAATAAAACACATCCACATTAAGCAAAATATATATTTTTTTAAAAAAAAAATCTGTTAAGAAATACTTGAACTATAACAATTTCAAGACATAATTCCATCTTTAAATCAAATCCTTTAAAATAGCAAAACTGGTACGTTCTACTACTAAAGGAAAAAGTTGAATTATAAGTAGGTTAAAATCAATTAATTACTCAATGTGGAAATCAGAAAAAGAAAAACTGATTCAACACAGAGAAAATTGTACCTAAAAGAGAAAAGCCTTGTTAAATAGCTTTGACAAGTGAGCTAATGAGCAAAATCTGAAAGTCTGCACAATTTTAACTTTACAAGATTCTGTCTGTACCTCTTTAAAAGTGCAATGCTTTATGGAAAATGTTGGAGTTGAAGGGCTTATAGGCTTTGGTGGAATAGTTGCAACAGTCTTCTGAAGAATTAGCCAAGGCAGAACAATGTACTGTAGAGAAGGAGATATCTGCATACCGTTTTATCCAACCCCGCCATAAAGAACCATATATCAGAACATTATATCAATCCAAAATGTAGCAATGTTGTCATTCATGTTTAAAATCTATGAATTCTCCAATATGGAGATCACCAGAAAATAAATATCAGAGAAATGCAAATAACTAGGAGAGAGAAGGAGAGAAAAGCATTGTTTAAAAGATTTGACAAGTAAGCTAATGAGCAAATTTTCTAGGAGGTGTCTAGGGGATAGGGAAAAACAGCCCTTTGCATTGACTAATATTTTGTACATAAGTCTGCAACAAAAGGTAAAATATGATATAATTTAATCTCAATCATATCAACATATGCTCCAGCTGCAGACAATCACAAATCTCTTCGCCTTTTCTTTTTACTCTTCACAGGATTTTCTCCCATAGGAACAATACCTATCTAAAATACATGTTCTGCACTGCCCAAACTCACTCCATGATCACTAGAAATGGGCATAGAACTTCCAAAAACCAATTGTTTTCCAGACATGAAAACAGAATGGCAAAACAAATTATATATAATATTCTCTTATTGAAATGGACAAAATTTCATAGAAGAGTTTCTCACGTTATTTGACAAGCTCAAATCAGAACAAACTAAGAGAAAAGGCAACTAGGCATAACACAATAAAAGATATTACCTCCACAATGTATTATTGCTGCCAATTATATCATTTCAGCTTAATTTCAAAAGCACAATCACGTTCAACTGTAAGTTTCTTTTTTAAATTTCAAACTGTATTACATTAAGGCAATAACTCACCTTCCAGCTATAATATTGGTCTCTCTTATTGCAAAAATACATTTCATAAATACTTCATTGACAAATGAGGCTAATTCAGGTTAATTTTATTGTATTTTGGTGCTATCTCACATTTGTGTGCAATTACCTCTATAATTTTATTGCTACACCAGAAAATAATCATACCAATTATTTGAAAAAGAAAGCATATAAATTCTAAGTCACAGTTGCTGGCATTTTTGATAAAATAGCAGCTTTATCTCTGAAAGTGGCAGGGACATCAGATAAATCATGCATCAGTCAAGTGCAGCTGACCCCCAAGTGCATTGCACAATATCAGAAGTGCTTCAAAAGAAACTTTCCTGGATCATCCATCATCCTCCATAATACTAAAATAGCTACACCTGAAAAGTCAGAACTAGAAGATAATAGTAATAATAATCCATCCAAGCAATATATGTAATCCTATTAACAATACTTCTCTTTAACTAAACTGAGCTATGACACACTTAAATCAGCTCGGAAGCAAATAAGACTATTTCCATTGCCATTGTTAAAACAGATTCAGACAATTGTTTTCCAATAATGTTTATGTCATCTATATCACATATACACAATCTTATGGTAAAATAAATTGTATTTTCATAGGATATCTGCTAATCTTAAAGAGTTGTTCAAATCTCTCCAAAGAAGATGGTTGTTGATGTTCTGAATTGTATATGATATTCAGATGGTTATAAATCCTAACATTCATAATACACAGGAACAAGGAAAACTGAGTTTGAAATTGGGCTTTTGTAGACTAAAGCAAGAACTAAAGCAAGAACTAAGAGATTGGGCAGAATTGATGCCATATTCTTAACATTCAAAATACAGCACAGTATAACAATTTATATATTAAGTAAGCTTTTTATTATTCAAGACTAGTACAGCAAACTTACCTTATTTAAGACTGATATAAAATGTTTTTTTAAAAAACTAAAAGTGAAACCAGGGAGAGGAACAGAATTGAAATGAAGAATTTTTAGATCCTCTACATCAGGAGTGTCAAATTTGCAGCCCACAGGCCGGATGCATCATGTGCTGGCCACGCACAACCCCGGTTTAGTGAAGGGGGGGAAAGTCATGATACATGACGTGACACCGCGAGTTTGACATCCGTACTCTACATGTTATACAACTTCCCAACCCATTTTAATAGGAAAAGCTGGGATATATAAAATCACAATATAACTTTTTATGCTCATTAACTATGAAAAAATGCTCACTATTACTACCGAACTAAGTGTGAGGGAGTTTGTACTGAGCCTGCATTTTGAAGAAGCTGTGTATCCTCTCCACTATAGAAAAGCATATAATGACAGCCAGATTAACCAGGTTAAATTGTGGAAAATAGTCTATTTGCAATTATAGGTTCCACAAATTAAAAGAAAGACTTATTTATTGTTCTAAGGCACTTTGACGACCTCCTTAAAATGGTATTTTCCCTTGCCCAAGAATCCTAGAGTGGGACAAAATTCAGGAGTGATCCTATTTTCAATAGATTCTGCAAGCCATTACTGATTGGCAGTAATAGCATAAACCTGATAACTCTAATTCTACATGCATACTTTCTATTATCCTGCAATATAAAATAATTGTGTGTGCCTTCACCTCTAAGAGTGAAACATAGAGTAAATTTAAATATCACTTATAAAGTTCCACGGATTTAAGTAATTAAGTGAAGGGTATATGAATAGGCATGTATACATTACAATTTATTAAGACTATCTTGTAAAGAGTCAAAAATATTAAAATAGATTGTAAGAAAAAAATTGTGTAATTTCATATTAATCATTTTTCTATAGTTTTCTTCTTTTGAAGTGTGGAATTGGAGAAGGCATACCTTAATCACACCAATCTGTAGAAACTGTCAAATATATTAAAAAGCAGATACTCCCACATCTGCTGGATTTGACTACTATGTGATTTGTAAATATGAGTTGCACTGAATTAACACACGTTATGAACGAGCTCTCTTACCATCAGAAAGAGACGAATGAGGGAGGGAAAGAAAAGAATATTTTTCAAATAATATATTCATACCTTATGATTTTTCTAACGTATTCTGCATTTAAATGGGACATCAGCTAATCAATGCTGCTGTTTGATAAACAATTGTTAAAATATAGTGCTGTGTAGAATTTATACATCCATTAAATACACAAAGTATCAAACACTACACATGAATTCACAATATCAATGTGAAGACAAAACTTTAGGTTTTATTTCTTTTGCTTTTAAGAAGATTAATCTAGTCATGGAAGGGCAGAAAAGGATCAGTTAACCCTAAAAAGTACAGCAATGTTCAATTAGGTTATGCTCTGTGGAAGATAAATATGTGATGCAGAAAGGTCTACTGCTGCCTGTTACCAACCATGACAGAGTTACTGAGATTTACAATGCAGCATCAATCTTGTCGACTGGATTTTTAACACTGACTGCTGGACACTGGGGAAGGATGCCAACTTTGTTATGTGAATTCTTCTCCAACATTATTACTTTGTGCGTCAACTTAAATGCACTATTTTTTTCCCACCACCCTTACAGCAACATACTTGTTTATGCAGTTCTGAAGCCATGTCAAATGCCTAAGAGAAAAGAAAAGAATGAAAGTCATTAGGAAAAAACACACAAAAGCATTCATTTATAAGCAGCTATGTACAAAAATGGCATGGCTCATAGTATGTCTTCTTTTATCATATACAAACTTATGAAAAACCGGTTCCACGTTTTGTAGCCTGACATAGAAAATGGGGATTTTCTTTTCTATTGAGCAAACAGGAATTTTGAAGTTCAGCAGGTCATTTATCATCTGTAATGAGTCATAATCAACAAATGACTATATGAAGCTTTCTCTCATAGCTTGTCTTGTGAAATAGAAATCCACAGGAAAGAACAGCAACTTAAGATCCATTTAAAAACCTGTAAAAATAGTGCATTCCAGCTATTATACTATATACGTATGTGTGTGATTGTGTGTGTGTATGTGTGTCACTTCTCTGTTTCCATTATTTCTAATCAGGCTAATTTCTCCCACTCAAGGGCAGAATGATTTAGATTGATTTACCAATCAGTTATCTACATCCTGGTCAAAGTTATGATTTGGAACCTATTTCAAAATAACTTGTTTTTATTATGATGGTCTAAAATGCTGATAGAAAGTGACAAACAAGCTCAATACTAAAGAACTTATCTGAAGTCACCTGTCTCTCTAAAACTTTTTATCATGACTTACCAGTTTGTAGTTACAACAACCTAAGTTACAATGAAAAATGTAGATAGCTTCATTTTGTTTGCTGGAGGCCTTTTTTTGCTAATTCAGACACGTATACACTGGGAATATTCTCAGATCTTAATTAGAGGGGTGGGGATGTTGAATTTTTAACAAATGGACTTCTCCCAAGTGTTTTAGTTAAACGTGTGTTAAAAATAAAGAGCTCTGAACAGCCTGAATAGAAATTATATCCCCTTTCAATCATGCTAACCCAATTTAATACAGGTAATGTGACCAGCCAAGACCTAGATTTCTAAAATAAAATGGAGAAGTATATTATTTTTAAAATTGATATAATCTATTGTTTATAGACATTTAATTAAGCTCACTTTCTACAAAGAAAATTATTTGCAAAAATAAACTCACAACATTCCTTTTCTTACAATCTCAAATTTTAAATTTACCTACCAATAAGTATGATTAATTTACTGATTAATTTACTGACTTAACTTTATTTTTATCAACCATCATAACTCCTGATCCTTTAAAGCAGGGGTGTCAAACTGATGGCCCACGGGCTGGATGTGTCACACGCAGGCCATGCCCACCCCAGGTCTGCAAAGGGGAAAAAAGTCACAACCCAACATGTAACGGCAACGTGACACCGCGAGTTTGACACCCGTGCTTTAAAAGTTAATTTTAAGGCAATTGTAATTGTAACTAATTTTTTATTTTAATGCACTAATTTACCAGTGATACCAGTGAAGCTGAAACCCTAATGTTGAGGAGGTACTGGTTCTATGGCCTGGATGGCCAGTAGATGACGGATTTTGGCTTCCATCTGAGACCTCTTGGTGGTGTTCTTTGACACTGAGCATTGGATGAACCTCCGTGGAGGTTCGGAGCAGAATTCCAGGGTAAGCCCAAGTGATATGGTTTGTAAGGCCCAGGTGTTGGTGGTCGTGTTTCGCCATCTGCTGGCAAACTTGCCAAGACGGTCGCTGATGGGCCTCCTACCGGAGGAGTCACTTGGTCCGACGGTAGGGTCGGTAACCAGCTCCCCGAAAGGGACGCCTGGCGGGTTGTCTGATACGGTCCCGAAAAGGCTGTCTGTCATTTGACCTGTCCATGAATGGCGGAAATGACCTTTTGTAGACTGGGGCTTGAAACCTGGTATCATGGGCCCAAAAGGGCTACCTGCGGTACAGAAAGGATGATCTCCTGTCTGTCCTTCTGTAAACGTAAGGAAGGACCTTACGTTTGTCCTTACCTTCCACTAAAATAGGGTCTAGGGCCTCTCCCTTAAATGGGACCGCTGCCAGTTGCCATTTTGTTTTCATGTCTGCTTGCCAGTGCTACAGCCATAAGAGGCATCTGGAAGTGACATTGGGCGCTAGGGCTCGTGAGGCAAATTTTGCTGCATTGAGGGTTGCGTCTGTGGAATATTCAGCTGTAGCAATCAATTTGTTTATGTCCTGATCCATACGGGTATTCTCCGGTGATACACAGGACTGCATCTGTCGAAGCCAAATTAGGGAGGTTTTAGTGAAGAAAAATGCACCATGGGAGATCGAATGGCCCAGGCGGCTGCCTGATGGGTCTTATGAGCAGAAAGCTCAGCCCTCCTGTCTTCAAACCTTCAGCCGAGTCGGAAGGGAGAATGTTAAATGAGGCCAAGTTGGCCATTGGAACATCATCGTTAGGGAGAGTCAGAAATTCCTCCAGGTCTTGCTCTACCGTATACATTTTCCTATCCATACCACTTGGGGAAGGGATGGACCTGGGCTGATTCCACTGGCGTTGGATAACGTCAACAAAGAGCTTGGCTGGTGGAATAGCCTCCTGCTCTGTGACTGGTTTGGTGAAGAGCAGAGCAGTGGAATCTGGAGGGTCCGCAGATCCCTCAGAGTGCCAATAAGTGCCCCCATATTGGCAGTTGTTTTTGCCTTGTTCAACAAAGTTTTAAAGAAGTCATGACAAAATAGCCCCGTGGCAACTGGTCTGTCTGGGAGGACTCCCTCATCCTCGGAAAGGTTATAGTCTGCCATATCTTCCTCTCTCATAAGCGACATGTCACTATGATTTGAAGATGATGGCGAGTGAGGCATATACTTCTTGTCAATATGCCCAGTTGGATGAAAGGCCCGTAGATCCAGCTCAGCCGCATGTACTGGGGCCAAAATGCCTCTTTGAGTTAGGACAGCATCAATGCTCTTTGAGATGATCAATGCAATTATGTTGCAGATTTCCTGTGACAATGCAGAGTTATCCCCCTCTTCCGGGTGGAGCCCCGTCGCGGTAAGAATAAGGGTGGCAGAGGCGTGGGAAGACCCCTGGTGATGCGAAGGTCCAGGTTCAGAGATAGTAGCCTGGTGGCTGGGAAACCTGTATACCAGATGAAATATTAGGGGACCAGCCAAGCATACCTGGATGAGAAGCCTGAGGTAAGACTTCCTCCTCAGAGGCAATGCATGTCTTCCTGTTGCTTTCAGGAATGGCAGAATGCCTGTCAGCCTCTGCCATTTTTTGGGTATTGTCAAATTGCTTTTCTAATGCACGTTGACATCCTTTTCTGATTCAGAGGAAGTGGAAGCTGGAGCAGAAAGTTGGGACCTGGTGGAGGTTCCTTTGGATTTTGACTTCCCTTTATTAGGGGCTCTAACAACCAAGGTCTGTCAGAGAGAAGAACAACCAGGGTTGTGAGAGGAAGACTGGTTACAATCTGCCATTTTGAATCCAAATGGATGCCTCGTGCTGATTAACAGAATTAAGGCCTATGGTATAAGCCTATCCTGAAATAGCTGCTTGTGCCTCTCAGTATGCCTCACTGCAGAGGGTTATTCTATGGGGCATTGAGGCCTTGGGGTTATCACATGCGCCAAGCCGATACCATGGCTTGTAAGCGCGAAAGATCACTGCAGGGGCGTGAAGAGAATTGGCACAAAGCCGGCACCATGGCTTCAATGGCGCCTAAGGCTCCACAGCGTGCCCATGGGTGAAAACGAGACTCTGACACCATGGATTTGATCCCCCTTCTCTAAAACGCTCAAAGCCGACACCACGGCTTCCCCTGCGCTGCTTCGGCCACCAAACTCATACTTAGATGCTCGCTGGCCTGTTGAAATCAGCCTGCAACTCCATGTTGCTGTGCAGACCACCGCTTTGCTCCACAGTTTGGCTAATGAGTGCCCAGTCAGGCGCGAGGCAAGGAGACACTTTTGAAGTTGCTAGGAAATTTGTCCTGTTTAAATTGGTAGTTCTCCTTTGAATACGTTATTAATTGAAGTCCAAGCAATGGAGCTAAAAATATTAAGTCTCTCTAGGCCGACTGAGTTGACAAACTGGAGCTCAGCAGGGATGAGGCGTGGTTAAACAAATTAAACTCAGTCTCTAGCCAATCAGATGAAGTTAACACCCATTGCTTGGACTCTTTTAGCAGCGCACAGGAGAAATATAAAGATTACAACACACAATTAAAAGACATACATATCAAGATCTACCTAAGGCCTTGCAGAGCCACTCTAACTTAAAGTAGGTAGTATTACCTAGGCAGAGTCTAATCAAATGTAAGGCAGCTTCCTAAAATACGTTTTTCCCTGAAGAGAAAATTAGATAGGAGGAACTACCATGGGATGATAGAATGAAGAATCTTGAAAGAAAGTACAAGAAACCTGAACAAAGCACTAAATACTACAATATTTTGTTGAGATCCTATCCATCTATGGAAATCTTCCGTTTTATATATACAGGACATAAGGATCATTATGGGAATGTTGAAAACAAGAAAAATATTTAGAATATTGTCAGTATTATGCAATACAAAGTCATAATCTGTCTTTAGCCATTTCATTGGCTAAAAGATCATGGACATTTTAACAACTGACATTGCTAGTCCTGGCTCCAAGAATTGTGCTATTATTTGGCTGAATCTGAGTACATTCTCTGCTAGTAGATAAAAAGCGGAGGTTGGAATATGTTCCAAAGCAAGCTGCTGCTTCTCTTGCACAGTTAGATGTTAGACATGTCTCAGCTTGCCACTCAGAGAAGATCCCAGCATGAGAGAAAAAGAAAAGTATAAATGAAACTAGAATCCATTCTCAATATCTAAAGTGATATTCAAAGAAGCATTTTAAACAATGCAATGACAACATACTTAAAATGTGTCATTTTAAATATTCAATTGTTTATCTGTTAAATAATTTTTAATTTAAATTATGTGTGTGTGTGTGTGTGTGTACAGTTAATATCTCGGGTTTCTTCCCGTGTAATTGTAAACATATCCTTAAAAGGGTAGTAGCGATGTTTTGACAAAATCACATTTGTCATCTTCTGGCTGAAGTTCTCGGTTTGGTTCTTATGGGCAAACTGTGTGATCGTAACTGACGTGTATATATCTATATCTATATCTATATCTATCTATCTATCTATCTATCTATCTATCTATCTATCTATCTATCTATCTATCTATATTTGATTTATATGCCGCCCTTCTCCAGAAACTCAGGGAGGCTTACAATGCGTTAAGCAATAGCCTTCATACTTTTGTATATTTTATACCAAGTCAGCTTATTGCCCCCACAATCTTGGTCCTCATTTTACCTACCTTAGAAAGGATGGAAGGCTGAGTCAACCTTGAGCCTGGTGAGATTTGAACTTGCAGTAATTGCAGGCAGCTGATGTTAATAACAGTGCTTTACTCTGCTGCGCTACCAGATACTTTTACATCTTCCTCTTTTTTGTTCCTCATATTAGCACAGATGTGCATTCTCTGCAGAGATTACCTTTTCCATCAAATTATACTTCCAGACTTTGAAATATGAGGAGATACAGAGAATATTACATGTATTGTTATAAAAAGCTAAAAAAAACCTTTCACCTTCCAACTAATACATGCTTTTCTTGAAAACCTTCAAGGAGGAGGATTCACTGCTTCCCTGTTCCCAATCCTAATATATTTGTAAATACCTTTCACTGAATTCACTTCTCAGAATTTAAATCTTCTCATAGTTGATGTCCTTTCATTTGAAAAAAAGATATCAGGAAACGTATAAAATATTTAGAAAAAGTCAATGTACTATATGTCACTAAAAAGGGAAGAATCATATTACAAAGATAGCATCAGTTTGATTTAAAGTTTTTAAAAAATTCTTAAGCAGGCAAAAAATTACTGTAAGTGTTCTCATTATACAGCTACCATTCCATGGTTAACAGAGTTTTAAAAATGCAATAAATGCACAAAATTCTCTTTCTGCCCAAGACTGGGAAGTCCTAATATATACAAGCCTATCTCAATTTAATATTCAAATAAAAGCTATTATTATATCAATCCAGACTATGAATAAAATTTCATATGAAAACATTTAAAATACATTAGATTTTTGGTCAAGATGAAAAAACCAAGCAATCTATTCTAATTGGGTTCCCATGGTAACTGTACAATTGGGTTTTTCAATGTAACATCCCAAAGGCCCAATGCGCACTTGTAAAATATACTTCAAACAGCCTGAATTGTTTTTACATTACAGCACTCCCAGGAAGATCAATTACTGTTCATCCCCACCCTAACTATTAGTGGCACACGTTGTTAACACTATTGGCCATATTAACATATGTCATGTAAGAACCACCACATCTAGCCATAATTATTTAAAAACTAAGCTGCATACTTTTAGACCTTCAAACACATTTTATATAAAGCCAATACCAGTTGTCATGTTTACCAAATGTAGAAAATCAAACTCAAATATATGCCAAGCAATTTAACTTTTTATATTGATTTCAAGCATAGAATCAATCATTAATAATTACATTATAAGATGACCCTCAAGGTTAATCATATTCTTAGAGGTTCTCACTATGGAATTATCAACAACCACTAAACGGAGATAACTGAAAAGAATTCAAATCTACCTTTTAAATATTAATGGTACAATATAAAACAAAGCATACTCAGTAACAGAGGACTGTTTTATGTGCAATAATTATAGCAGCAATCTTTGTCTCCTTCCTATTCATGAACACTTCTCTCAACTAGCTCCTATTTCAAGGAGCAATAGTTTAGGCAACAATTCATAAACCATCTGTATTTGTACTCACTCTACCTTTACTCCATTGGATGCAATTTATAAAATGCTGTATCTACCAACTTGCTACTTATAGTTCTGGTTTTCTTTTATACTACAGTAATGTAGTTACATTATCTAGGCAAAGTGTTTTACTTAGTTAAATATATTGGAAAGGTCTTAACACAGCTCTAATAGAGAAAATCAGGAACTGGGCTAGTAAAGACTTAAGTATGCATAACAGTTTGATGCCCATCAAGATGGTGATAGCCATTAGATTCACCTTTTCCAGGAATTATTTCTGCAGATAATCCCATCAGTAAAAAATGCTATTTTCACAGAAATGGGTTACACAATTGTCAAAATCCACTTCACAATTCACTTTTTGTTTGTAATTTCCCTGAACAGTAATGATTGTATTCAAAAACACCCGCCTGCAATAGAGTATTGTGCAGAATTGCTGAAGCATCTAAATGTTTTCAGTACTTAAAATAATTATTTCATTGCTTGCAGTTTACAATGATTGATCTAAATAACCATAAGACAATTTAAATATCATTATAACATCAATTGATCAGTCAGCATCTTGCAGTGTTACAAGGCAATGTTACTCTCTCTTATTGACTAACAAGACAAGGTTGCAGGAACACAGCTTGCACACTCATTGAACAATTAGCATGTCTTCTGTCAGCAATGTTTCACTTTCCTAACATAGTTGAATAATATACAATAATCATCTAGTTATTCTGGTTTATAGTTTCCATAAGACCTAGTTAGAATAGCCAATGAAAAGGTATTATAAAAGCTGTAGCTCAAAACATCTAGGAGGCGCCGATTTATCTGGTATTCTGATTTAAATGAATTGAATTCTGAAATAATCCATAATTTTCACAAAAAGGCAGGAAGGAGCAGAATGTGTTACTCTGTAACTTGGATCTGATATATATATATATGTGTGTGTGTGTGTGTGTGTCTGTGTGTGTGTATGTATATGCCATTTATATATATATATATATATATATATGGCATATATATTTAACTAATTCAATTCACAGCAACAAACATCTGATTGACTCAAGTGGGCCTTTTCTGTTGCAGCACTGCCTCTGGAAAAGCATCCGGTCAAGGATCTGGCCTACCATGATGCTTAAATGGTCTTTAAAACTTGATTCTTTTCCCCTCAGGTCTTAGGCTTCTGTCAATACTCCTGGTTAAACCTCTCTCTCTCTCCCTCTGATTCTGTATGTTAGTTTGAATGTTTTTCTGGCCATGAATCGTTCTTTTGGTTATATAATTTATTGCTGTTTTAAAAGTTGCATAAATCTCCAGGTATTTATGCCTTACAACAGGAGTCTCCAACCACCAGCTCACGGCCGATTACCAGCCCTTGAGTTATTTGAAACTGGAACTGGGAAGTGGCGGGCGAATGGGCGCACATGTGCATCCCCACTTGCGTAAGCAGCGGGAGAACGCATGCACACACGCTCCATTTGCACAAGTGTGCGGAATGAATGCCCACTGCTTGTACAAATGTAGTTGTTGTACGCTTCCCTGTTGCTCGCGCAGAACTATCTCCTCTCCCTCACTGGTTTGCAACACCAGAAATGTTGGGGAACTCTGCCTTAGAAATATGAAAAATAAAAAAAAGAACTAAAGAAAAATAAAGAAATCCGAGTTGGGAAATGTTAAAAATGTTGAGAAACCATCTAGATCTAACCTAGAGAAAAGGCAGATATAGTATGAGAAATTTATTTCTTTTACAGAACAAAAGCAAGTAACATCAATAGGATCCATGGGATACAAAATATACCTTAGACTCACAAATATGTAACTGGATCATTTTTCTCAATAAATAATGAATAAGTATAATGATTTTGACTCATTTCTTTAATTGAAGTCCCCTTACCTAGTTTTAGGCCTTGCGTGGAGAAAATATCACATTTCAGGCCACATTTGCAGAAATACTGAAGGTTCACAAACTTTTAAGCACCACATCAACAGATGTTGATAATCTAATAATGCAGGTGTTGTTTTGAATGCATTAGGAGCTTTAAGTGTATAAGAAGTGGGACAGCTATTATTGATCTCATATGCTACCATCCTGTGCCAGATAGCTTCACTTCCTGTCACTACCTTTTCCACACAGATTCAGTGCCAAATAGTACAACTAAAGCTCTCAAGGCAAGAATAAAATATTCTTAGATCAGGCCAAAATGTTACATAAATACTTACCAGATATTTTCTGCTTACAAGGCCAGGAAGGATCCGTCATAATTCTGTTGATTCAAAAAGAAAATAAGACAAGTCCTAGAATATGTATCTTGGGACTTAACTTCTTGCTTGCAGTGCAGAACTATGCTGTTACTCTCCAAATACAGGGCCATGGTTCTAATACTGTAGGTTATGTCAAATCTGACAGAAAATTCACATATATACTAGTGGACTTGATATAAATACTGAGCCCCTTGGGGGGTAGGGGCAGGTAGCATAGAACAGGTAGAAAGCATAAAGGAAAAGTTGTTTCAAAAAAATTATGAGTGATTGGTGAGAGTGCGAGAAACAGTACACTCAATTAAATCAGAACAGACTTTTTAAAAAGTATTTCACAATGCATGAATATAGAAGGCTCTAATCTAAACCTGACTGTAGCCCCAGCCTAAATTACATGTGAAGAAGTAAACTCATATATGTTAGCCAAAACAATGGCTATTACTATGACAGTTTCAGGTTTGCAGGGCCCTTCCTAAAACATGCATGCTGTGTTTTGTTTTGGGGGATCCTCTCTCTTCAGGGAGCATAAAACCAAAGGCAAAAAGTATGTAAAAATGAAGCTACCTTTCTAATATGCACGTCAGAAGTTAGACCAATTGTCTTACATTACCAATAGCCTTCCTTTTTGCCACTCCAGCTTTCTTAAGAATACAGTGAACTACAGAACTGCACAATCTGTCAATAAAGTAAGCTTATTTTGAACTACTGTCCATATGACTCAATTTGTCAGTAAAAACTGCCACCAGCGCTGTGCTTGCAGAAAAATGTCCATAAATGCATTATTGCGACTGGCAGATCGATGTCTATAATAAAAACAAATAGATTTAACAAGTGCTTGCTTTTACGAGTTGTGCTATTGGTAGAACGTGCATTCAGTTTCACCCCTCGACTTCTGGGAACGGGCAATGCAGACTGCATTGGATAGTTTGCTGACTCTACAAGTGCTGCAAACAGGAAATTTTTCTAACATGGGAAATCTTTAAATATATAATACTGACATATGTACAGTTTAGAATGTGCACATATCATATACTTAAGATTTAGTTCATTTCATGGATTTCTTAAAATATGTAAATTTGTCCCAATGAATGGGTAATGCTTTGTCAAAATAGTCTGAAATTTACCATAAAATAGCTGCATCATGGCTCACTATGGTTGATGATGATGCAGAAAGGAACTGCATTTTGTTCCCATGAGACCATGATTCAACTCTGATCGAATTGAGAAAAACCACTGCTATATAACCTGAGTTTTTAACATTCAACACATGCATTAGGATGCCATCTTTTATGTTAGTGGTCTCCAGGGCGGTATAAGGAATAGTCATACAGTCTTCAAAGAAAGCAACATTCTTAACATTATAATACATACAGTAAGATAAATAAAGTACCCTGTAACAGAAGCCTGTACTTATATACACATACACAAGCCCCATTGAATGCCATAAATTTACTTTCCAGGAAAAGGATAGAAATTTGCTATCAAATAAAAACACCACTTAGTTACTTTTTTTTTCTCATAGAAATTAGCCTGATCCCAAATCAAGAGTGCCATCAGAGACTAACTATATTTGCATCAGTAGCATTTGTAACTTGTTATCCTAATACCTTTCCAGTCAGGCCCTGATGCTTTGTGTTTAAGCAATCCCTGATAGCCTTCCCAGTGGGCATGAACTTCTCCTTCAGGCTACTACCGCTTTAGTGATGCCATTAACTGATTCTCTACATACCGTAAGCATTAAACAGTAGTGACAAGTTAATTACGGACTTATCAGGAGATAAAGTAGCCACAGTAACACAAGTTACTGTAGAACTAGTATAGCTTCCTATAGAGTATGGTGCAATAGCTGCATAAGTGGTGTAATTAATTTGTCATGGATCAGACTGTAGATAAAAGTTGCTGAGGCCAGCTATCAAGCACAGCTATTTTACCCAAACCTTTAAATATGTTTTATTTTGAAAACCTGAAGTCATATCAAGCCAATATCCATTAACAACCTAAGCAACTGACTCAGTAGGTAATGTATAAATACTAGATAAATCCTAGACCAGGATCATACCTGATAGCCTGGCCATTTATATATTGTTTATTAATATTATAATTTAAATGAATTTTAACACATCTTTTAGGACACAATGAAATGAAAAGGCAGTTTATAGGAAAAAGAATAATCTTTTAACACTGAGATTTCATAATTAAGTATTATGAACTGTCAATAGTACTTTTTCCTAAAACTTTATTAGAGACCCTGAAATACTTTCTCTGTCCCAATACTAAATATTTTTTTGTTCCTATTTCTCTTTCCAACATGACCTGGAAAGTTATGGTACAATCTTTTGAGATAAACCTGTGCAGATTAATGCTGAAGATAGGAAACACTGATAAAGGCTACTTTAGCGAGTTTATCTTAAGATCTCTCTCCCCCCCCTCCCGCCTTGTATGTGTAGCCATAAAATGAATATTATACTTTCAGATGAATTAAATATATTAAGCAATATATTCATATACTGAAATACTTCCAGAAGGTATTCTAAAAGCTACAAAAAGCAAGACTTCGTTTGAATTCCTGTGATGAGTATTTAAAGGTCACTTCTTTGTGAGTTATGTTTCATAAACAACTTTGTGGAAACTGCTGGATCTGTTCCTGCCAACCTGCCAAATCTTTCAGAAGATTTGGTCTTGAGAAAAAGAATTCAGGGTTTTTCTTGTTCAAAACAAAGTCTAATAAAGCCATCTCTGACAGACACAAAACAAAGCAGCACCAAAGAGTTTTACTGAAATATGCATTCTGTATATTAAACTCTATTTTAAATTAGTATATTTTCATAATTTTATATTTAAAAACTCAATGTCATATTTTGAGAAAAACCCACCCATATTGTATTGAGTTGAGGTTTCCTTTAGTTGTATATAAAAGCTAACTACTGCCTGAGTCAACACATGATCTTATGAAGAAATCATGTCTTACAACAATTTGAGATTTTTGAAAATGTATATTTAAAACAGGAGTTTTTTCCCTATATTCAAATTTCTAGAAACATTAATTACAGCTCCAAATCTTATTCACCATAATTATAGCCCCAGATCTTATTCACCGTAATAAATTTGACAAATTTAGATAAAGTCCATCTCACTCTCATAGTGACTGTGGCTAACATTTAAATACTTTGCAGCTTCACTGAAAGATAGGCTGTCCTTATAGGCATTCTTTTAATATGTTAATCACAAAAAGTATATCTATCTGAAAAGTTGTCTGAGTAAAAAAAAACCACACCAAAGCTCTAGTTATATAAAAAGAACAAAACTTAAGCAATTGCTATAATGCTGAGACTATCAAATTCTAAAGATATTTGAAGTCAAATTTAAGGACCATAATTGCATAATAATGCTAAAGGTTGTTCTAACAGCATAAAATAATGTTTTTCATTTAAAATTATGTTTAATTAAACATAAGCAGCCTTGATATGTATGGTTTCAGAATTCATATGCTGTGTTATTGCTCTTACAGTTAGGCAAATAAATAATTATTATGCACTATTTCACAAATAATAAAAATCAAATTAATTCATGAAGTAACTGCTCAAACTAATCAAACTATATTGCAAAATGCTTACTGAACTATAAATTAATGTGTTTAATCACATTTGCACAATTGTTTAAAAATATGTCAAGAAATATCACTGGAAAACTGATTTTAATCAATGATATAAAATAGGAGTTCTCATGATTTAAATCAATTATTTAAATCACCTTGATTTAAATCAATCCTGCTTGTGTGTGCCACATCTGCATTTTTTTTATGCAGAGTGGTGAATTTCTTATGAATTGGGGGAAATGGATGTTTTCATTAACTGAAGTGAAATTAAAAGCCGTGAATTTTATGTCTTTGTGAAACATCTTACACATCTTTTGCTTATAACTCATTTAACTGAAACTTCTTTAAATTTAGTTTTATATAATAAAAACAAAATAGTGACATAAATGTAATATATAATTTTAAATCCCTCAATATGTGGCATTCACATACTGAATGAGGAAGCACATCTGCAAATGAGCCATGCTGGTCCATTCATCACTCAACTTTGAGTTACCACACTTTTACTACAGGTAAACAAGAAAGGTAGCTAAACCTTTGAAGAAATGAAGCTGTCTGTGGTGAAAATGTAATACTAATGCACATTCTTGTTTTGTTTTGTTTTTTTCTATCTACCCAGAAATGCTCACAAAGATGCTTGGCTGTTCCAATTAAAAAGTCAATTTGAAAAACCTATTTAAGTATAAACCTCCTTGGAAAGTCCCAAATATAGTCTTCTATAATACCAAGACAATGAAACACCTTCATTTCCCAAAACCATAAGTAAACGGTAAAAATAAGCCTGTAAGCGAATCTAAACTATTACACACTTCTCTCAAGATCCAGACTCCACCCACTCAGGATTGGACAGAAAAAAAAACCCCAAAACATGGCAGGAAAAGCTAGGAAGATGAAGGAAACTATAGTGGATTGTTTGCTGTTTTAGGTTTTTTTTAATTCCCTTTTGGCAGGATTAGTGCACCTAATATGTATCCAGTGAGTTTGGTTTTCAAGTTCCTTAATAGTCCAATCTTCTGCTTTGGGAATGGATAAGCCACCCTCAGCCCAGAAGTTTGAAGAAAAAACACTGATGCATTTTGAAGCAGGACCATCACCAAATGTTGGGAATAGTTCATATGCATGAGAATGAGAGCAAGTCAAGACATTGGAAGCAGATACTGAAAGAAGACAGGGCTGAAATGTTACCCCAAGTGGATATTCCAAATATTGTTTTTTTAATGGTTAAAAAAGGCCTTGGTCTCTTGCTCCAGCAGTTCTGACCATTAGGTCACTAGATGTTTCAGGTTGTTCTTACCTGCCTCCTACCTAAGAAAGTACAGGTAGTGCTTAATTTATGACCACAATTAAACCCAAAAGTTATGTTGCTAAGTGAGAAATTTAAGTGAGTCTTGCCCAATTTTATGACTTTCCTTGCCACATTTGTTAAGTGACTACTGCAGTTGTTAAATTAATAACACGGTTATAAGTGAATTTGGTTTCCTCATCGACTCTGCTTGTCAGATTGCAAAAGATGATCACATGACCCGACGACTGCAATTGTCATATATGTGAGTCAGTTGTCAAGCATCCGAATCAGGATGAAATACTCCCAGTTCAGACCGGATCACCCGATCCGGTAGCGATGGAGTCAGGTGGTTCAGAGAACCGGTAGCAAAAATCCCTGCCCCCCCATTGCCCAGCTGAGCCGCGCAATCATCAGAGGCTTTTTTTTAATTTTTAAAAGCATATTTTCTACAACCTCTTTGGCCGAAAAAATGCTTTTAAAAATAAAAAAAAGCCTCTGATGATTGCGCGGCTCAGCTGGGATCATCAGAGGCTTTAAAAGCATTTTTTTTACAACTTCTTCAACCGAAGAGGTTGTAGAAAAAATGGTTTTAAAAGTAAAAAAAAAATGCCCACGTCCACTGTCATATTACCATCCCCCCACCAAGCCACGCCCACAGAACCGGTAGTAACAAATTTTAATTTCACCACTGATCCGAATGTAAATCATGTCACCATGCAGATGCTGCAACAGTCAAAAATGTGAAAAATGGTCGTAAGTCACTTTTGTGAAAAGTGAGATAAGCTTTCAGGCACCCTTGCAGAAGAAACACAGTCCAAGAGACCTATTTCTCAATTCTAATCATAATTGGGTGTTTCTTTTAGACCTAGGGGACAATCCCCTCATTCTAACACCGGGAATTAATTATTGCGTATCAGATTGTCACCATTCTTTGGAAGTAGGTTTGCATTTGGGCTGAAAGAAAAAGAGGCAGTCACTCTCTCAGCCCAATTCACCTTACAGGGTTGTTGTGAGGAAAATAGGAGGCCTATTAGATATTTTCGCTGCCTTAGAATAGAATAACAGAGTTGGAAGGGACCTTGGAGGTCTTCTAGTCCAACTCCCTGCCTAGGCAGGAAACCCTACACCACTTCAGACAAATGGTTATCCAACATCTTCTTAAAAACTTCCAGTGTTGGAGCATTCACAACTTCTGCAGGAAAGTTGTTCCACTGATTAATTGTTCTAACTGTCAGGAAATAAAGGTGGAATATAAATAAATGAGTAGGTAGGTAGGTAGGAAGGTAGGTGGGTGGATGGATAGAGTAGATAGAAGATATAGGATAGGATAGATATGGATAGATTAGATGGGGGAGAGGAAGGAGAGAGAGAGAGACACTAGATAGACAGACATAGACAGAGAGAGAGTTAGTTAGAATAGAATAGAATAGAATAGAATAGAATAGAATAGAATAGAATAGAATAGAATAGAATAGAATAGAATAGAATAGAATAGAATAGAATAGAACAGAACAGAACAGAATAACAGAGTTGGAAGGGACCTTGGAGGTCTTCTAGTCCAACCCCCTGCCTAGGCAGGAAACCCTACACCACTTCAGACAAATGGTTATCCAACATCTTCTTAAAAACTTCCAGAGTTGGAGCATTCACAATTTCTGGAGGCAAGTTGTTTCACTGATTAATTGTTCTAACTATCAGGAAGTAAAGGTGGAATATAAATAAATAATGAGTAGGTAAGTAGGAAGGTAGGTGGGTGGATGGATAGGATAGGATAGGATAGGATAGGATAGGATAGGATAGGATAGGATAGGATTAGATAAGGGGAGAGAGGGGGTGAAGGAGAGAGAGAGACATTCTTCCCCTCCCATGTCTAGATAGACAGACATAGACACAGAGAGAGTTAGTTTGATAATGGAGGAAGGGACGGACAGACAGCCTGCCTGCCTTTTGGAATCTCCTGGCAAGCCTTCTTTTTGTCGATCTTAAATCGTGTGGAACTGAACCAGTGAAGCTGCGGCACGCCAGTTTTAGTGTTGGCAACTCTGCTCCAAAGCCCCAGCCACATTTAAGACTCGAAGTCTCTTTTGCGAGCTAAGGTTGGCGCAAACCGGGATTCTTTCGCGCGCGAGCCTACCCCAGCTGACCTGAAGAAAAGCAAAACTGCCGGATGCAGCACGACCTGAAGAGAGGAAAGGAAGGAGGGGGGGAAAGACGCTGCGAATGAAGCCTTGCCTTGTGGGTCTTGTAGTTGAAGATTTAGAGCATAGAACCGCCTTCCTAACACGGTAAACTACAACTCCCGACAAGCTCTACGCACCGCCCATCGCGCATCCACTCCCACCTGATTTTCCCGCTTTTTTCCCCTTCTTAGCTTTTTATATCGGAAAAGTGATGGGGTATATCATAACGGCTCTCCTTTTTTTGCATATATGTACAAGCAACTATGTGAATCCTTTTGAGTTGCTTTCCTAGAAGTGCTTTCGCTATTAACGTGCCTGCCGCAAAGAGGATTAAGGGATGCGATTCCTTTTGGGTGAAGTGCGCCCGCGCTTTTTGCCATGTTGCTCGAAAAAGAGCAAGGGAAGCCTCCTTCTCCAGGGCTAGCAAGTCGTCGGGTTTCTGCGTAGGAAGCGCTTCATGCTCTTGAAACCCCAGGCAGGGTTGTTCTCATCAACTCATACGATTGGTACTGCTTCTCCTCAATTTGTTTCTGTGCAAGAAACAAATTGCCTTCCTACCCGAAGAGGGGATGGTCCCACCTCTCTTGGGCATGAGCATCTGTGTCATGTTTGTAGATAGTTTTGGTGTTGGAGGCTTTAAAAGACACTTCCCTTAGTTGTAGTGCAACTTTCAAAATGGAAAAAAAGAGACTTGAAAAATAAAAGCTATAACGTCCACTACTTAAAGAAAAAAAATATTAAAAGGGCACCTTCCATCTTTTCGTCATGTACACATATATATCCAAACTAGACTGTTGTTTCTCCGTGTCATATATGTGGGTATATACATAATTTTGTATTTATTTTGTATTTATTGTGTCATGTTTATGTAGTCTATATTGCAGGTGGTGACCCTTCCAGAGCTGTATGTAACTAAATTTCATTTTAATGTATGCCGATTAGTGTACATTCAAAGTGACAATAAAATTAGTCTAAGTCTTCCATTACATGAGACTGTTGCAAAGGCCAATATTAGACCCTCTCTGATGTCTGAACAAGGAAACTAAATAGATTAGGACTAGAGAAGAAATATCTGGGCTGAAAATAGTGAGTTTGCAAACAGGTATTTTTTCTAAAAAAAAAATCCAACCAGGCAATGGAAGAGCAGTCTCGTAGTTATGGATTCATCAGGAGTCAAACTCCATTCAAAAGAGGCTTTGCTTCTGTAGGGCAAGGCTTAATTAATCATAGTGACTTGGTTTATGTATTCTACCACCATCCAACATTCCATATTTCTAGCGAGGTCTACGCATATTTTAGCCAAATGATGTAATCAGCACTCATTGTCAATGACTTGATTTTGTATTCTGTTCAAAATAGTGACAGGCTGAAGGGAAAAAAAGAGAGGCCATGTTAATCTTAGCTTCATTAAAAAACACTGAGTTAGTAAATCAATGTTTAAAATCAATAATTAAAAGCACAGAAGAGTTTGAAGCAATTATTTCCGAAACTTGCAAATAATTTGCATTTTTGAATATAGTAAATAGTATTGTTGGTTTAATGATAAACCTGTAAAATATATTTCATCAGAATCAGTACTAATACATAGTAATTATTTATGATGCTAATGAAGAAAGCCTTGTTAGTCTACGGTAGCAAAAATTATTTGATGGCATCTTTTCTGACAAATATTTTTTATTAAAAGGCATAAGCCACTCTGTGTCTGATAAATTGAGGTGCAGCTCGGAATTGCTTATGCCTTTTAATAAATTATATTAATACAAAAATGTTCTGCAGGCCTCCTTCAGTGATTATTTAGAAAGCTCTGACTTCAGAATATAACCCATCATTGTATCCAATTTTGAAATATACATTCAAGACAGTGGCCTTATGTTTATACAATACTACTTATTAACCAAGCAAAATTTCAGGTGTTGTGCAAATCCAGCATCTGTTTAATTTATGGATCAATATGTTATTCAATTCCAGGTAGACTAAAATATGAATGAGTAAATTTGTAGCTCACTATGTTGTGGGAAGACAGAAAAATGTGCCCGGGTAGTTTTGGGCAGTATGTGGTTGATGAAACAATGAACAAAAGTATTTTGAGGTAGGCCACAAAAAGGATGCCAAACAGTTTTAAATCTCTCTGCGGCTGCTATTCTTGTATCCATACCTAAAAACCATATATTTTATTTGTATGTTCCAAACAATCATGAAATTATTTACATAATCCAATAGAATTGTTAAATAATTTTCTCTAGTCTACTAGCATTCTCATATTGAATCGTACAAACGGTATCCTTTGGGAATGGGCAACAAAAATTCAGTAACCCACCGTAGTAATTTAAGTAAAATATAAGAAACTTAAGTGAGGTGGAGGAAGAAAAATGGCTGCAGAGCTGCAGGCAACTACTGCGGCTCCTATCCAAGCTTAAACTGACTTATTTTATCTTCTAACTGTTTTTAAGGTTTCTGTTTTAATTTTTAAATTTTTTAAGTTTTAAATTTTAAATATTTCTGTATTTTATATTTTTATATTTCTCAATTTACTTTTAGCTATACCCCAGCTATAGTAGCTGTATTTTTAACAACTTTTAACTACCTGAGCTGGCCTCAGTTTTGGGAGTGTTTTTGCTGCCGCTTTTGTTGCTGCTATCTACGATTTATTGCTTTAGCTTGGAAGCCGAGTACTGCCAAGCTTTGATCTGATTTCTTCTTCGATCTGACAATTATTTTTAACTATCATTTTGTTAGTCTATTTATCTTATTATTTTTATCTACTCCCTGCTCTTTGCTCTGCCGGGAGGGTAGGATCCTTGCCTTACTCGTGAGGAGTTTTGTTGTTATTTGCATCAGGGCTTGTTTCCTCTTGATCCCTCTGCCTTCTGGACTCGTCCCAGAAACTAGATTTTTCGTCATATTATATAATGAAGTCTAGGAAAAGGACCAGATCCCTTACTGACTTGGCTCCCCAACCTTCTTTGAAGCAATCTAAGATTGAGGACTTTGCTTTAATTCGACCTCCCTGCCTGGAAACTCTAGCTCCTTTTCATCTGACTGCTGCTGGTCGTCATGATCTTTCGTTGGTCGAGGATGTCGTCCCCCGAGTTGAGAACAAAGGCTCTTCAAAAACTACGGCCCCCACTCAACCTTCAAATGAACCTACTCTTATAGAACTCTTGGCCCAGCAATGTTTTCTGGTTACAGAAACAACTGCGAGTATACAGTCACAGCTTGATAAAATAATAAGTACTTTAGATTGTCTAGTTTCCTCGATTATTGCCGGCTGCCCTGGACGGACTGCTCGGCAGCCTGGTGCAGTGACAGGGCCCTCCCTGTCGGGCCCCAGCAAAAGTACCGATTGAGGTGGCCCTGCCAGTGGGTTGAACTCTACACCTCCGGGTGCGAGAAGCCACCTGGTTTTATAGCCAAGACAGGTGGCCCTTAATATTAATCCCATTAACGGCAATTTGCCTTACTGGGGCTCAATTCAGCTGGCAAGGGGTCATATACTACAGTTACTGGGGTTGACTGCTGATGATCTGAAGAAGATTGAACTTTTACCCTCCCCTGCATACTGCTCCAGAGTGTTACTTAATTTTGATAACCCCAGCACCCCGAAATTATTCTTCAGGAGAAGTTCTCTGCTAAGATCTTTCGGCATCGTGCCAAGCAGAGTCTTCAAAGATATGTTGATTAAGCCACTCTTAAGAAACCGACAATCTGTGACCAGCAGGAGTCTTACAGCCCCAAAAAGACCCTTAGCAGCACATACTAATGTGCCAATTTTGAATGCCATCCCTGATACTAGACCATCTATTAAACACAGATCCATTCCTGCAAGACTTCCCGACGGCATCTTCTCAGATGGTACCTTGTCTGTTCCTCCTACAGCTGGTCAAATCTTCTCCCCTCAGCGAGGCCCATCTCATCAGGAAGTTTGTCACAATCTGATCAGCTGGGAAGAAATGGCCCCAAAGGAAGCGACACCAGCCCAGGGCCTCCAAAGTTCCTTAGTGAATAAGCCTCAGGCTAGTGCCTCTGGGATTCCACCCATCTATGAAACCAACCCATCTCAAGACAATTTTTGGAATCTGGAGGAGATACAGCTTTTCGACTCCTTTCGCGCACTTCCACAACCAGAAAGGGCTCAAATTATAAAGCGCCTGTCTGCAGTTAAATCCAAGCTTTGGAGTCTTTCACTACCTGATAAGGATCCCCCTGGACCCCAGGGTGTCCACATCAATTTATCAGAGGCAGTTCCCTCGGCCCTCCCTCCAGAATGTCCAACTAGTATACTTGAAGATCCAGGGCTACTCCAAACCCCGTCTCTTGATGTCACCGAATGCTTGCCAGGAAAGCAATCAACGAACAATAGAAGCATAAACTGGACTGTGTGTAGAGCCCTACAGCCTCATGAACAAGGCTCGCCTCCCTTCCACTTTTCTTTGCCTTTATCTCCCAAAAGGGTGACACTTCCATCGAATAATGGCTGTATTTTTTCGGATTTGAAGGGCTCTCTGGAAAAAAATTAATTATACAGAATGACTAGCAAACCCAGCATCCCCCCCTTGCACACTTAGATGCCTTTCATGGAATATAGCAGGTTGGGGGAGAAGGTGCGGCACCACCGATTTTATTAACTATATTCAGTCATTTGATGTGGTCCTGCTTCAGGAGACCTGGGCATGCGATAAGATATCCCTTACAGGGTTTACGGCCATTTCTTTGGCTGCTACCAAACAATTCAAGTCGGGAAGACCTAAGGGTGGTTTAGCTTGTTTGGTCTCTACCTCCCTGAAAGTAGAGACAGTGGAGCTGCCCCCCAGTGGGTCCTTAGCTATGGCGCTCCTAATTAAGAGAGGACACAGTAAATTGCTAGTGTTCAACGTTTACCTTCCCCCGAGGGTGAGGCAAGCCGACACTAAGGCTCAATGGGGCGAACTGGAGAGCTATATTACCCATACAGAAACTAAATTTCCAGCGCCGTACATCTTTATAGGGGGTGACTTTAATGCCCGATTGGGAGGCCAAATTCCCCCACCAATTGAGGCACTCTACTCCCAAGAAATCTGCCAGGCCATAGGATACCAGATCTCAGCCAGGCATTCTAAGGATGAGCTAACAAATTTTGCCGGCGTTCAATTAGCCCTCTTAGCATCCCAACACAATATGACAATCCTTAATGGGAGTACCCCAGGTGATCTAGTGGGTGAATTTACTTTTAGCTCTTCACGGGGGAGTAGTGTTATTGATTTTGTGATGGTTTCCCAGCCACTAAGACAGGCAGTCCATGTTTTTTTTGTGGACTGCCTCACGGAGAGCGACCACTACCCCCTGGTCACAATCATTGGGGTCTTTACAAATATACATCTGCCTAAGGGCCCCCAAATACTGGATCCTTATGTGACCTCTTATGCAAGGAGGATCAAATGGTCTCCCAAGACTGAAAGAAAGTTCCACTCTCTTTTATCATCGCCGGAGTGTCTTAGCCTATACAATCAGGCCTTAACATGCAGTGACTCAGCGGCAATCTCGACCTTCGAATCATTAATTAACAGCATTCAAAAGGAACTAGGAGCTGATCGTAGGCCAAGTGGCCCATATCGTCCAAGAAGCAATCCCTGGTTCGATGAAGAATGTGTGCTGCTCAGGAAAAAGATCAGACAGGTTTACCTGCTCTATCGTAATCAAGGGGATAAACGCCTACCCGAGGACTATTACCGCCTGAAGCGGGAGTATAAAGGACTAATTGTTAAGAAAAAGAAGGCTAAAGAAAAAGAGAAGTGGGACCTACTTCTCCTCTCTATCCAGCAGAAGAACACCTGATTATTTTGGCAAATGGTCGCCTGTTCGCTGCCTGGTCATCAAGAACTCCCTCTCTGTTGTATTTCCAACAGAGATTGGGAAAGCCATTTTGGATCAATCTTCCAGGCTTCAATAGTCACGACCGGACTCGGACCACAACTGCCCCCCGCAATTCCGGACTGGCACCCCCTGACTCATGCTGAGATCAACGAGCTTATCTCTGAACTTAAGTCAGGCAAAGCTCCTGGCCCTGATGCTATACCCCCTGATCTGCTAAAATCTAATCCCAAGTGGTGGTCTCCTCTTTTAGCAACACTCTTTACCCATATCAATACCTCTGGCAGGATTCCTACCTCCTGGAACCAAGCAATTATTGTCCCTATTTTTAAACGAGGAAATAGGAACAACCCAGCCGATTATCGTCCTATAAGTCTGCTCTCCATCATTGGGAAATTGTACGCTAAATATCTCCAACGCAGACTCCTCACCTGGGTCGAGGAGTCCAACATTATTGGTGCTGAACAGATTGGGTTTAAAGCAGGCTGTGCCACATTGGACCACTGCTTTGTCCTAGCGCACCTGGTTGACAAATATGCCACCATACCAGGTGCTAAACTTTTTACTGCTTTTATCGATCTAAAGGCAGCGTTTGATTCAATCCCCAGGGAATTGTTGTGGACAAAATAGCTCAAAAGCTCCATCGACAGACGTCTGTTGTTCCTAATTAGATCCCTATATAATCAGACTCTAGTCAGGTCAGGTGTAGTTTGCAGGGAGAACTCTCTAACCCCATCCCGATAAAGAGTGGAGTAAGGCAGGGCTGTCTCCTGGCTCCTCTTTTGTTTAACCTATTTTTATCTGATTTGGCCTCTTATATTGGACGTATTGAGTCTCATGCCCCAAAGCTGTCAACAACGAAGATCCCGCTTCTCCTTTATGCTGATGACGCAGTCCTCCTATCACTGACGAGGCTTGACCTGAAAAGGCTTCTCTCTGCATTTGGGTCCTACTGTGCTGAGAATCACTTGTCCATTAACTACGACAAATCAAAAGTCTTGGTGTTCTCTAGTGCCCGGAAGTTACACAACTGGGCTATTAAGGGTAATGCTGTTAAGCAGGTTTCCCATTTTAAGTATTTAGGTATACATTTTCAGAACACTGGTGCTTGGACTAGACACCGAACCCAGGTGCTGAATTCAGCTTTTTGTAGCCATCAGCAGATTTTAAGATTTTTCTATACCCAAGGTGGCCAATTTATTCCTTCTGCTCTGCATATTTACAAAGCCAAAACCTTGGCCCAAACTCTTTACGGAATTCCTATATGGATACAGGGCTTCAAGGAGTGTATTGAAAGAACCCAGGCTGCTTTTTTAAGGAAACTTTTGGGTCTCCCTCCCTGTGTTGGCTTTGCTCCGATGTATCTGGAACTGGGCATTCGATCAGTCGAATGCATGGCGTGGATCAACACCTTTAAATGGTGGTTTCGGGCACTCTTTTTGGCAGCCCCTGGCAGCTACCTCTCCCTGGTGTTAGCTGACCCCTATACGTCTCGATGGGAGAGGGATCTGACGAAGAAACTCCACTTGTTAGGTTTTTCGGGGGATGCCATGGGAGACTATGGCCTTAAAGACGCCCAATGTAGGGTAGTCCAACGGCTTGTGGACATAGACTTACAATATCTGAGAGCTAGAGCCAATAAAACCTGCTCCCCGCTGGTCTTCAGCCAACTTAATATTTTTGGACTGAGGATGGCCTCATATTTCTATACTCTAACCATCCCTAAGTATAGAAGAGTCTTCTCACTTGCTCGTTTTAACGTCTTGCCTTCAGCATTGCTGGACGGTCGATTCAAGAGGCTTCCGAGGGACGAGCGGCTATGTCCCTGTGGTAGAGCGGAGGTTGAGACTGTGGACCATGTCCTTTTACACTGCCCCATGTACAGCGTAGCCAGGACTAATTTGATGTCTCTCTTAGAGACAGATTTCTGTGGGCCCAATGATAGTGATTTGGCCTTGTATTGTTTAGGGGATGGCTCCTCATACACTACCTCTCAGGTCTCAAAATTTTTTCTAAGAGCCGTAACCATTAGAGGAGAGCGCTGTGGTCACTCTCGGCCGGGGCTTCCGGTGGCCGGCTGTTCGTGATGTTCTTTTTCCTATGTTTTTCTGTAGCTATGCTTGCATTTTGGTCTGTGACCGTAAATAAAATTATTATTATAAGAAACTTAAGCATAATTGTAAAAATGCTTACCTGGAAGGTTTTTTTATTGTTCAGTCACTAAGTTGTGTTTGACTCTTTGTGATCCCATAGTACACCAGGCTCCCCTGTCCTCCACTGACTCCCAAAGTTTATCTGGAAATAAATCCTTATTTTTCTAGATTAAAGGTTATACTGGTATATATACTAATAAGTGTCAAAAATATAATGGATGGGGCGAGGTTGGTTTCAAAGGCAAAAGAGTATATTATGGTGGGAATATAGCACTTCTTTGCTATTCTTTAAATCAGATGAATTTTTCTGAGATTGCATGGCAATTGTGAAAGACAGTTAAATAATCCTGGAGAAGGCACAGCTGCTGTAACACATAGCAGACAGGTGCTACATTTGCACTTTTGTGCATTTCATAGCAACTAAATCCAAACCTCTACAAATTCAATGCAACTTACTCTCTATACTTATGATTGATGCCTTAGTATTAATAACCAAGCTTGTAAAACAAAAGGTATCGTATTACTTCTTTTTCCCTAAGCAGTCATGTACTGATAATATACTAATTGATGTGTTTTCCTTTTTTTATTTTGTATCAGTAAGAACTCTACATAAAATTTACAGGAAGAGTTTCTAACAAATCTATTCTAATTCTGCATGGCATTCACAAGAGACCACATTCCCCTTTATCTGATAAAACATTTCCAATCTTTATTTCAAGTTTAATTTTCAACTTACTTTGTTAACATTGTATTGTTTGTATTGATTAAATTAGACATTATCCTTGATTGACAGTAAGTGGAAGACTAATCAAACTATTTTATTTTCTTTTGTTGTTTTTTTTTCTAAAAATGAAAAATAATGCATCATCCCCTCTGAAGCACACTAAATAATTGTGCTTGTCTTGCTTGAATAATCAGAGTTGTTGATGCTGGTACTGATTACCTTAAAGCAAGCTACCGGTTGCAAAGATTACTTAGCTTCTTTTAAAATTATTCTGTTCTGCATGGTAAGATTTTGTCTTAAAAAATCTTAAAAGAAGCAATGGGTTGGTAGCATATTTTTTATTTATTCAATGCAGAAAAAAAACCTTGGCTCCTTATCAAATTATTATGGAGTTTTTGGTGCTCTCCGAGCTTGGTTGTTTTGCATGCAGATGTTTACACAATTACTAAGTGATGAGGTTACCTAGTTGGGTAATGACATATCTGCAAGCAAACAACCACATTCAGAGAGCATTGAGAACTTTACAACCCTGAGCTACAAACATGAGCTGAAATAGCAAGTCTTATTTGGAGTTTGGGATGAGGCAAATTAAAAGAATTAAAAGAATCAACTTGCCAGGGAATAAATCCCACAATGGCAGTGATGAGAACGGAAGTCTAATGAACCAGATTAGGGAAGATTACTATATATCTGGTACAATATAAAGAGGCAGACTTGCTTTGATAAAAAAAGGCTCCTTCAAAATGCATACTGCACAGCACTATCAGGGTTAGAGGTAGGAGAGAAAGTTGTATTAGGAAATAATAAAATTGCTTCAATGGAGATTGGCCAGGTGGCACTATTTTGTTGAGGAAAGCCATTCAGTATGAATTTGTAGGAAGATAAATATATTTTAGATTAGACTAGGCTTTGCACTGGGTTTAACTGCATTCCACAGTTCTGTTTTAAATAAAAGCTGACATTGGCTATGTATTATTAACACTAGAATTTAAAATTCACTTAGCACAAGAAAGCTCAAAATACAAAACAGTCATTTCCCTCAAGTTTAGGAACACGTTTGGCATAATATTCCCCACAGCACCAAGCTTACTTCCTTATGAGAACAAAGACTGGGATTGATGCCAGCAATTTCCAGGTCGGCATTTAATAGAAATTCTACACAAAGAGATGGATATTAAAGATAGTTGATTTTAGATCTTTTTTAAAAAAATCTTGCAGAAGTTAATTCCAATTCAATTCTCTGTTTCCTGTTCCTGAAAGCATCATCTTTGTGACAGATTTAAATCCAGGCAACTCCCACCCACACCAACCCAATGATAGCCTGTGAAAATAGGAAACAGTTGAACAAACAAAACAAAAGGTCTTTTGTGGGTTTTTTTTAAATTATTATTTTAAAATTAATATTTTATGTTATTTTTAAATGAACATTTAATATTGGTACCACAAGTAGTGGTGGTGTCCTACTCAGCAATATGGTCAGGTTGAAATTAAAGTGCACAGAGTAAGGATGAAATGTTTTGATGGGCAAAAAATAACCATGTTTATCTCTGTAAAAGCTCCTACAGAGGTCAATTAAGGTCTTTTGTTTTGTCCTAGTTTTTTCATAATATTAATTATTATAAATATTGAATCATATCAGCATGTATGCATATAGTTGCTGAAACACATAAAGTAGGAGCTTCACATGTTTGTTTTTTTAATCACATTTTTATAGCTGTTCATTTCACAGAGTGACTCACATGTTGGCCAAACAAGATTCCCAGCTCCATGCACACACATAACACCTGAAAAGTAAGCTACATTGAATTCAATAGCATTGATCTAGGCTCAAGTACACATTTTCAGCCTAGTATCTAATGCCACATTTACATTATGAATAAACAATAGCAAGAAGTTACTCATTAAAACTATTTGGATAACATGGGATCATAATATGGACAAAATAATTTAACAGTGAGATGTAGTATTACCACAATATAACTAATATTGCATAGTAGCATGCACGTATCAGAATCTAGGAGTGAGAATGTGTCATTTCAGCAATCAAGTCCAATACTTGGGGGCGGGAACCCAAATTAAAGCATTCCAAACAAATTACTATTTATGCCTCACTTGAAATATTCAAAGGAAAAATAGAAATAAAGTTCTTAGGCTTTTTGTGTAAGGGAGAAGTGTCTGGAGAATGTTGTTCATCAACTGGTTACTGCATCAAAACCATTGTCTGGACAATGATTAATTATTGAATATATTGTTGGTAAAATGCATCTAAAGTTCTATCTTATACCATATAGAATTTTATTTTATATGATGTGTTGATGACTATTAAAGTCCAGTAGTAGTTTCTTTAAATTATATGTTGTTTTACTCTTATATTCTTTGACACAAATCTATTTTATGTTTAGGCAAAGTACAAGGTTATTCTTTTATCAAGGTTATTAAAGTAATATTTACACTTACGTGAATATTGTTGTCAAATTAGAATAAAGGCAGAGCATGCATATCCTCTGTTACAGAATGAGATAAGTAACTTCCTTATTGCTACTTTTCTAGAGGAAAGAAAAATTAGCAAACCAGACATTTATGAAAGGAACTGAAGAGATTAATTGTGTTTAGTTTGAGAGGCTGGTAAGCAATACCATCAATTGCATAAGGAGCAGAGACAGAGATAACTTTAGTAAATCCCAAAAAGTTAAGTAGGGTTACTTACTGGTTGATTTTTAAATGGATGAGCACCGAAACATAACTTTAAAAAGAAAAATCAGAAAAAAGGCAACAGCAACCTAATTTGTTATTTGGCTGTCTTCCTCAAACAGCCAGGCATTAAGTTTAATTTAAATAAGATTTACTGTTACCTTTGGAATGATAAACTATTCCTCCAGAATGCTTAACCTATGTATTAGTAGATAAATGCCATATAGAGGTCACTAAAAATTTCCACCCAAAGTAAAATAGCACTTAGAAGAACCAAAAGCTTTTGAAATAATAGACGGGAAAGGCTTCTTATTGTCTTACAGTGATACATGGCTGGCACAGTGGTATTGATCTGATGTTTCCACCTATCACTAGTCACATATGACGCAGTAACAAGAAGCAGAGGCATTGAAATTCTTGCTTATAAAGAAATCCTGCAGTTGTTTGGAACTAACTAGTGCGCTGGTTTCTACCACATTTTTAGGGATTTAAAAAAAAAAACATATAACTTTATATTAATATCCTTTTTTTAAATAGTCTTCTCATTCTGTAATACATCAAGAGGTTTCCCAAAATGCTTTAGGCGATAAGCATGGCTATTACTCTTAATTGTTCCATAACCATGAATCTATAGAGAAAATTAATAAAACATCAGTGGGAGGCAATTTAAATAATCCTGATTTTTTAAAAAAGATTTTTAAAAATATAATAAATAAAAACTATATATTTAAATTTTATTATATATTGAAAATACAACTTTATGCCTGAAGAGGAATTAGACCCATAGCTACTTAATGAGAAATAAAATGAATATGTTGAGATCAGCAAAATTAAACTTATTCTACTAAAGTCTTTGATGAAGACAACTAGAAAAAGAAGGAAAACTGTTGAAAAGTTTGTTAGTCATAAAAAAGTTAGAACTCCAATTTTGGCACATTACATTTTAGGATGATATTTCCAGGTATGATATAAATCCATACAGTATGCCCTCAATACAATTGTAACTGATTTCCTGAAAAATAAGTCCCAATCTGCAAACTTCAGTAGTTTAAATCCACAATAAATAAAATTTTAAAAATGTCAGCTTTTTTAGCATCCATATTAAACAACTTATTATTTCTTGATCAGTTAAAATCTAGATCTTCAACCTGAAATCTGACAATGTAATAAAAAACAGAGGTCTTTAGCTCCAGATGCACTAAAACAAATTTAATCATAAAAGTCAGCTATCTTTTCTGAACAAGTTTACTTCATCCTATTCTCCATAGAAGATTGATGAAAGCTTGTTTCCATTGTTATATCTCGGTGTTGTTTATAATTTAGGACTTAATATTGCTTATTAACTTGCGCAGTTTCATTGTTTCATTTTTCATAACTGAATAATCTTACAATATTTGCTCCTCAGTGGACTTCATGTCACCATCAGAATTTAAGAACCTGCACCATTGTTCGGCTCCATAAAGGGATGAGTTTAGTTCACTTCTAATATTTCCTATGGATTCTTTCCACCCCATGCACCATTAATTATTAGCCTTCTTTAACTTGATTAATGGTCAGAATTAGTTGAGATTGTGGAAATTGAACCCAAAACATCTAAGGTCTCTTTTGGGAAGATTTTAACAAACATAATGGGTTTATACTTTATGTTAAGTTACAGTGTGGTTTGTTTATTTTAACCTAGTGTTATGTATGAATTTAACTTTTCTGAATCCATAAAACCACAATAGAATTTGCAAAGGAACATAAACCAAACTATTTTTCAATTTGCAATTAAATCTATATTCACTGGATGTCTGTCTGTATGTCTCCTATAATCTTCAAGGAAAAAGTCTCTTTTTCTCTTTAAGAAATTCAATATTCTTTTAATTTTAGGAGTCTTTTGCTCTTATTCGTTGTCTTTTCTCTAAGCATTAAGACCCAAATCATAGTGTCTGCAGAAAAGCCAAGAAATTAAGATATATACAATCATTTCCTATTTTAAAAAAATCTAGGTGGCCTCAGGTATATTCCTGATTTCATAGAACAAATATGCACTCTACCTAGCCAGCCAGCAAAGCCTTTTATCTCCATCCATCTCAAAAACTGGTCTTAATTTAAAAACAGCTCAACCATGGAAATAATATGAATGCTGCCACTGCAATTTATAAATTGCTATTTTGAATTAACATTGCGTGTAAATCTGGCCACATTATATTGTGTTCAACAAACCATGATTGGAATAAACTATAATTTAGCATGATGTGTAAAACTAGCCATAGTATTCATATCTTTTTCATGTCTCAGATGAGTACACAGGACACAGGAAAGATATTCTGAGTATGCAAGATCATTTGTAGGTACTTTCTCAAACTCTTTCATTGGTACAAAATGTTGTGTATGTTAGGATGGAAAACATTGACTTTAACAACTAGAACTTACATTAAACAACAAGAACAACAGGAGTTTTATACATATCTACTACTAATTTTTGCTTCCCATCAAATTTTAAGAAAGGTTCTAGTACAGAGCTGTCAAACTCCCAGCCAACAGGCCAGAAGTATCACACGCTGGCCATGCCCACACCCGGTTTAATGAAGGAGAAAAAAGTCCCGATATGTCATGTGATGCCGCTGTGACAATGTGAGTTTGACACCCCTGTTCTAGTACAATCTGAATTTGTTAAGAGCTAATCTCTTTTCCATTGAAATAAGATGTATTTTACAATTATAGAATCTGATGAGGCAGACTTTCCTCTGTCTTCTTTTTCTGGCTTTTAACCATCTTCCCTGATTAATAGTTCCTTGAAACTCGAAGGCTTACAGTAATTTTGTAAAACTGAGAAAATATAAGAAGTATATTTTGTCAGTGACTGCTGAGTAAATGAGATTAAATTAGTAAAACACCAGATTTATATAAAGTAAATGCTGCCTTGAGTTGTACATGAAAAAGAAGGTGGGATAAGAATCTAAAAAAATTAAAACGTCTTTTTTCACTTTAAGAATGCAGTATTTTCCTTACACATTACTGCCTGTCATATTTTTAAGCGTAAATAGTTTCTCTCACTTTTTTTTGTTTGATGTTATGTTTTTAAAGGAATATCCTGTCACTGTTGAAACACAACTGTTTTATGTTGCCACTAAATTGCTTTGATCTTTAGATTAGAACTGATGAGCTGTAGTTTCCTTATGGCTAAAGGTTGCCAAAAATTACTAATGTGTGTTTCTTTTGAGTTTATCAACTCTCTAAAAGGAAGACTAATGACACAATTTAGGCACAGCTTTACCACAGTTTTCTTACTGTTATCATGTTTCAAATATTGATGTTTTTATTTGAAGCATGAAGTAAAGTAATCAAAGGAAGCATATATTAATGGAATGTAAAATAAATTATTTTACAATCCATTTAGTCCTTATATGATCAGTATTATGGATTTTATAGTTTCTCATTAACAGGCCATTGTTCATTTTTTCCTTTCTAATACATAATGTTGCAATAGTGATACTCATAAACATGTAAACTTCCAAGAGACAAAATTATAACAATATTTTCAAATTCATTTTAATAATTAATTGCTATTCATTTTTGAATTTCTGCAATTTTGCTAGTACAGTAGCTTCATGTATACATCAAATGGTGGACTTTGAAGAACCAGGATAGAAAAAATATTGACACCTTTGAACGTCAGTGCTGGAGAAGACTCCTGAGAATATCAAGGACAGCCAAGAAAACAAACAAATGGATCATTGAACAAATCAATCCAGAGTTCTCACTCAGAGCACTATGACCAGGCTCAAATAATCATATATTGGACATTTTATGCAAAGAACTAAGTCTCCTGAGATGTCAATATTGCTACAAAAGGAGATAGGAAACAGAAGTGTAATATCAGTGCAGGGCCAAACAGAAATGTTAATAAATGTAGTAGTAATCTCTATTGTAGCTGAAATCTCTAAAAAAACCCTGTTCCCTGCAAAGTTATCTGACCTACTCTTTTTAAGATTAATTGCTATTACAATTCACTTATGTATTTCCAGGAATAAGAAGTATATAATATGTTTCAAAAGGACAAATCCTGAATTACTTTTCTAGGATTGACTATCATAGCATAAATAGAGTTGTAATCAAAATAAGACTTTCGACATTTTATGGCCTTACTATATAATAATATATGTTAGCTCATGGAAATACCAAAAAAAAATTGTGTATCTTTTAACAAGAATCTATGAGATCCATCAGATAGTGAATGCATTGTGCCAAAAGATTAACCTTTTCAAACATGTTTTACTATGTTACACTAATTAAACCCTTTGTTCTTATGGGAATAAGGTGTCATTCTGTAATTCTAATTGTTCTTTAGAGCATATCATTGTCTTTTTTTCCCTTTTTGGTTATCATTCTTTTGCAGCTAATATTTGGAGCCCAGGGAATTTTCCTGGTAGTAGTGGTCCAACAACTACAGCAAAGGAAGAGCTGCTAAGAGAAGAAGGAGCTCTAAACAGGCCTTGCTCATTGATTTCCTGGATGACCTTGTGCGAGCTTCTTCACCTCCTCATGCCTCAGGCAGTTCAGCTGGAAAATTGGGTAAAGAGCGGGGACTACTGGAAAAAAAATATTGAGTTTGAAACTGAAATTTCCCCGTTAAGTGCCCACCTCCTCCCACCAAAGTGACTGCAGTCATTTTACACAGAAGTAATTGCTAGTGAATTGTACACCAATCATTTTCTTCAGCTTCATGGCACAAGGAGTGACATTCCATGACATGTTAAGGACCGGGGCAGTCCTGTGCATTCTTTGTGATAATTGCCTTTCTCTCAGCTGAAGTTTTAGATTCACGTAGCATATGTTAATGGGGTTAGTTTTGCTTTTCTTTATGCCAATCGGAAAAAGATTTTAATATGAATAATAGTAGCAATGGTTCTTCTTTTAATAGCTGGCAAACTGAATTAGGACTGTGTTCCCATAACATGCTCCATGTCAAAGAGTGGAGATTCACTTAGTCCCTAAGACTCTAGTCTTACACCTTATCAAGAAATAAATTCCTTTAACTATATTTTAGATAGAAGTGTTCTTCTAAGACATTCTTGGAATATAGTTCTTGGGTTTTGGTTACTTTCCTACCAATGCAACATCCCACTGCATGATGATGGCAAACCTCAGAAATCACTGAGAATACACCAAAACCTGGAAGTGGCCAATTATAGTTTTGCAGAGGATGGTGTAAGGAACTTTTGAGGCTGTGACATTCACACAGATTGTCATCTTGTTAAGGCCAGTCAAGCTTTACCTTAACCCATAAGGATGAAGAAAGTGACTCTTGAGGTCTCTGGTAGTTGGGTGCAGAATATGAACTCCTAAATTAGCTAGTTTCCTTACATGATGATGAATGCTGCTTGAAACCAGTTTGAATTAGGGATGGCTTGTCACCTGTTTGGCTTTCATATATAACATTTGGCCAGCAGGTTTAGATTGCTGTAAGATGACCATGATTATGTGTCCTTTTTTATTTCTTTATTAAGGAGTAGAAGAAAGCCAGTGATAGCTATTGGAATGTGAAAAGTAGATATTGTCGTATAATTATTTACTTTAATTTAAGTGATTATTATTCTTTTGGAGAACTGTTTCTTATCTATTCATCAGCAATAACCTGAAGTTTTTCTATGGATTATTTTCCAGTTCGAATGCAAAATTGAAAAAACAAAACAAAACTGTAAAACTGATATAAACCAAAGTCATCTTATGGCTTTTGGATAACCAGTCAACAATTCATATTTTGAATAGTTTGAAAACAATGTATGTTTTAAGTGGCCTCTCACTGGATTTTCACAAAAGCTCCATCCTCTTTCTAATTTAGTAGTATTTGTATTGGGCAAAAGCCAGCAGCTCCTGCTTATGTCAATGCATTTATATTACCAAGGGCCTGCAGATCTGACCCATTCAAACTTTGTTGGAAAATGCATGTTTCCTCTTCCTTTGAAATATTTCAGTTCCATCTACAATTTGTTTTCCCATCTCTTCCTTCCCATATTTGGAGCAGGAATCACATTTCCAGAAGACCAGTTTTTTTTTTTTTAATCTGCCTATTCAATAACTTTTTTCCCCAAAATTCTCCAGCTGGAGAGCAAGGTTTTTACATTGCTTCCCCTTTAATCACATTCCTTTCTTAAAAGGGCTTTATAGAAGTTACAGGAATAAGTGGCAAAACAACAACAACAATCAAAAATATTCAATGAGTATTTTCTTGAGGGGACAGATATTAATTAAGGTATTGATTTCAAAATGATTGTGCTTTTAAAACAAACTTTTCTGAACTGATATTTACTGTCTAAGGCAGGGGTGTCAAACCCAATTTCATTGAGGGCTGCATCAGGGTTATGTTTGAACTTGGGGGGGGATGGTGTGGGTGTACTGGTGTGGACGTGGCTAGCTCAAAGTCACTTGTGTTGGGGTTGCCTGTGGTGGCTCGAGCACTTTGCCAGTGAAAATGGGCTCCTGAGCTCTGTTTTTGGCTGCAACACCTTCCTGCAACCCTCTGCCAGCAAAAACAGAGCTTGGGAGCCTTTTTCACTGGCAGAGCACTCAGACCACCACAGACATCCCCGACACAAGTGACATCGAGCTGGCCATGCCCACCCTGGCAATACTTACCCCAGACCCCCGAAGTCAAATGCAACCCTGATGCGGCCCTCCTGAGTCCCGTTTTCACTGGCAAAGGGTTGCAGGAGGCCATTGCCGCCAAAAACGGAGCTCAGGAGCCCATTTTCACTGGCAGAGGCACCGTGGGCTGGGCCCTCGCTGTTTCCAAGGTGGCACTGTGGGTCAGATCTAAGCACACCACAGGCCAGATCCGCCCCCCGGGCCTTGCATTTGACACCCCTGGCCTATAGACTACAACCAACATGAAGTACAGCTTATGTGCAAAATGGCAGGATGGTAAAAAGTGTATATAGATCACCACAATGCTTACAAAAATAATACCATGTAAATGAATGTTTCATCTACAATAGGTTTATTTTTGCTCTGCTACCTCTTGTAAGAGAATAACCTTTTGTTCCTGGAAGTCCTAAAATCTTAGAACCACCATTCAGTATTTGTTCCTACAAAGTATGGAAAAGTGCCCAAGCTTAAAAGCATTTTCTAAATGTATCCATAGCACATTCAGTAATAAATAAAAAGCAGCTTCTTCTGCTAATGGCTTATGAGATGAATTAGCATATTTTCCCTCACACATTTTATTGTAAATAAGTAATGTATTATTTGATTTCAATTCTCAACTTTTCCAGTGCTACAAATGTTGTTTAAATTTTCTTTTTCCATACTGTTCTTGCATATTTCTCATTTGTCACTATTCCACCAGAAGACATTTTGAATTGGTCCCTAATCACTTGAAGCCATAATCCTAGACAACATAAACCCAAGCAAGAAAATATATGAAACAAAACCTATTAAGTCATTAAGTTATTTATTGCTGCCAATTCAAGATTGCTTTGTGGATCTGGAGAAGCCCTACTGGCAGGACAGACTTCCTGAACAAAATGGGAGTCATAATGCTATCTTAGTCTACTGATACAGAGAGCAAGCTCAGATAAAGATTTTCTTTCATCTTTTTTTTTATTATCCAAAACAAAAATGTATCTCACACACACAGCTTATTGTTAGTAAGCGATTCTGCACATTTTCAGAAGACACTTTTTAGTGATGTATACATTTGGCAGCCTAACTCTCGTTAAGACCTAAGAGATTTTAGCAAGCATGCTGTAGACAGGGTCTCCCTGTACATTAACAATTATATTTGATTCTCCTTTTTACTGAAATTTAGAAACCAAAAGTTATTGCATCCAATCAGATGTACTGCACTAAAACAGATATAGCTCAAAAGATCTTAATTGTATTCTAAAAAGGTAAAGATGCTCTGAAATCAAGCTTCATCCCCAATATAGTTTGGTGGTAGTAGTAGTCTGCCTATGTCTGGAATTCTTTCCCACCCAACCAAACAGCTCTGGAGCTCCCAGACAATTCCTCCATCAACTATTACTGTAATGGGCGCCAACTGTGTTTAACTTCTAAGATCAATCACGCTTGGCTATCTTAGGAGTAATAGAATGACCATCATGGAAAGCTATAGAAGGAAAGAGTATCCTTAGCTAAGAAACTTCTTTTCTAGCTTCTGCTGAAGAACTGAGAAAAAGGAGATAGCTTTGCTACCTATTGTTTACCATTTGGTCATCTCTTCTCATCCAGTTAACAATATTCCTTTTAAATCCAGAAGCAGCATATTAAGGATTCCATTTTGGGTATAAATTTAATCTAAACTGTAGTTAGAACCTCTCTGATTCCACTAATGTTCTTTAATGTTCCTACTCAGATGATATACAAGAAGATTAACTTGATTTAAACATTCTTTCCCCAATACTATGGTCACCAGTGTTCTAAATGGAAATTACCCTGGACATATTCTTTTTCTCTCCATGTTGTCATTTTCTTTCAGGTTTGGAAGGAAAAAAAAACCATAGTAACATTTCCAAAATATCCCAACTTCTTTCCTACAGTTCTATTGATACTGAATTGGTAATATAATTTATGAAAGGATCAAATTCCAGAAAATTTTCCTTCACTATGGAGACCCATAAAATCTCTAAGAAGTAGCTTGATTTGACATGATCTGATATCTCTATTGAAAAGATTAATATGAGTTTTGTTCTTTCTTTTCTATTTTATTTTATTCTTTTAATTTCTAAAACCACAGCGTTAAAGAGGCATTATAAATGTAATAAAGCCCACGCTAGGTCTTCTTCAAGGTACTTGTAAAAAAAGAACACTTTGAAAAAGATTGTGGTGAAAAAAAAAAGGCTAGAGGAAGTAGAAATATAATTGACCTAATTTTGTAGAGATAATAAAAGTGAAGCCTGACCTAATCATACTTAGCTTCTTGTTTCATCCCAATCCAACAGTTCTTTCTAGTCTGTTTGTAAAATACTTCTTTCCACCTGCTGGGATATTCTGCTATATATGTTAATAGCAGTGAGAATTGCCATAAAGGCAGTCCTGGTTGGTGTTCAATTAGGCTAAAAATCAGTGAGGTTTTAGTGCTTTGTCGCTTCTTTTCAACATGTGGGTGGCTTTTTGTTTCCTCAAAAATATAGTAGTGTCTTCATCACAGCAAATGTGTTCCTTTTAAATTTGAAACAAAGAAGTAACAGAGCAAATTGAAAAGATGTAGATGTAACTACAAAAGAGCACATCTTAAAGAGTTCATTCTTTTCCCTATGTGCATTTGTAATTCCTGCTCAGTTTCAATGGATCTTAGAATGTGTTTAGAATAAAATGAAAATAAATGTTCTTATTAGTTATTTTTTCCTTCCCACTGCAAAGTTCTTCAAATACAGTTTCACAATTGCACATTATTAATCTGTTGGAAAACAGTGTATTAATATTACAGCCAATAGAATTGATTTTCACTGTTGGTTTACTTATTGTCATTCACTACTCACTAACTTAAATCCAACTGATCTTTATATTTTTCTTGTCAAGCAACTGGAATAATAATAATAAATAAATAAATGAAGTCCTGCATCATTTGTAAGCATTTTTCCACTATTTCTTTTTAATTTGCAATAACATTATTGCAAATAAAATAACATAAGCCAATCACCACTCTAATTAGAATTCTATTTAAAGTGATCTAAAGATTATATAAAATCTGTTGCTATGGAAGCTGATAACAAATGGCATGATAAGGAAAAGAAAAGTATCTGTAATGTTACATTATATTTGCCTTTTCCCACTGGAAAGACCCTTAAATAAAGTCACTTTTTATCTTTGCTTTCTGAATAAATATAAAACTGGATTTTTAGTTCAAAATCCCGATTTCAAGGTTATTGATGCCAGACTAAATTAATACAGTCTGTGCAATAGCATACAAAATCCTTGGCAAAGCCAAGGATACTCCTGTCTTTTGAATGCTTGACATTTGTTTTTCATCATGAACTTAAAGGTCACCAGCTACAGATGAATCAGGATACCTGCCTGAGTTTGCATTTACATGCATTTTATTTTATCCCCATGTGCATTTTTTTTAATCAAATCCATCACTCAGATAAAACTGTATCCTTTTATTATTTAGACTGGATAAACTAGAAGAGTTGTCAACAGAAGGACTTTAAGAAAAAAAGAAGAGTTATTTTGATTCCCAGTCCAAGTGTCAGAAACAATATTCAGTTTACTCTGGACTATTTCTTTTGTAGTGATCACTTCAGTTAAACAATCTGTTCACTTGCAGTCAGCTTTGCCCGGTGAATATCCATGTGATATTAATATGTGTCTAAGTCACAACTGATATCATTGTAAGGAATTATAACACAAATATACATCACTGTTTAGAGTTACAGTATTCTACAGTTAGAGTATTCTTTACTCTCAAATGATTGGATGCTGTGAACAATCAGTACAAACCATAAATCAGAAGTACAGCTTTTGCTTGGAATTCCAATGCTGAGTTTCTAGACAAACAATTCATTAACACAGAAACCCAAGTCATAAAGTTTGTTCAGATTGAAATGGAGTTAAATATTATATAACACAGAAGATTGCACGGCCCTTTTTTTGCATGTAATAGTGTTCTTTATGACCTAATTTCAACTAGGTGTATGTGCCATTGTATAGTTTATTTGCTTTTTTAAACAACTAAATAACATTTTTTTTAAAAAACCTGTGGAGTTGATAAAACATGATGCATTCATTTTCCTTGATTTTGTAGTGAGGGAAAAGGGTAGCATGAATAATTCAAAAATAATGCTGAGACTGTTAAGATTTAGAACTGGAGAGGTCACTGCAGTTGGGAGAATGAGCTAGGAGACTATTACTATTCCACGATCTTTGAATCTCAAGGTGACATCATTATTATTTCTCTATACTATAATGTGGAGCTGCAACCAACTTATTGCAGTGTTTCTCTCCTAGGGTAAAAAGATCAATTACATACAGACCTCAAAATGTGAACTATAAGCATGGCATCCAATAAAACTGTCATTAACAGTCACCACAATTTTAGCTGTATGCTTCCAGGTCAAGCTGTTTTAAAAGTGATAGCTGACATTGAAAGGTTGAATGCAGGCCACTTTTTATTTTAAAGCTTGTATTCAAGCCAAAAACACTTTCATTAACACTTAATTTCTTATTCTTATTTAGAACTTAGAACCTGAAGTATATGTTGTTTTACAGTATCTTGTTCCATATATAACTCACAGCACAATCTTATTTAGGTACTCCTCGGCTTACGACCACAACTGAGCCCAAAATTTCTATTGCTAAGCAAGACAATTGTGAAGTGACTTTGTCCCATTTTATGACCTTTCTTGCCACAGTTGTTAAGTGAATCACTGCAGTTGTTAAGTTTGTAACACAGATATTAAGTGAATCTGGCTTCCCCATTGACTTTGCTTGTCAGAAGATCGCAAAAGGTGATTATATGACTCTGGGACACTGTAATCACCATAAATATGAATCAGTTGTCAAGCTTCTTCTAGGGCATACAGGGAGATTATAAGGAAAAGAGAGAATTCTCCTTCTCCTTCTCCTTCTTTTCCCCTTCCCCTTCCCCTTTCCCCTTTCCCCTTCTCCTTGGATCTGTTCCATTAATTGAAGGACTTAATTAGATTCTACCCTGTATAATTAAAACATATCACCCAAGAAACATATCTCTTGTTTCAGCATTGCCACCCTTAATATTTATAGCCATCTGAGGTTTTCTTTACCTAAATGTATGCACAGATGCACACTGACATAAGAGCAATCTCCTTACAATTTAGTCCAATCACATTAAGATGGTGAATATACACAAGCTCACTTAATTGGTATCCAACTATCTGAGATGGAATCTTTTCAGTAAGAAAAGAGTGAAGTTTGTAGCTGATTTCATTCTTCATGCATTATCCAAATAAAACAATGATAAATTATCTTTCCCAAAAACTTTAAAAATGTATACTTTCCAGAAAATGTCATATGGAAGATTGATATTCATACCAACTATGTCTGATTGCCACTTTATGGTATTTTATCTGCATGTCTCTTGTACATTTTGACAATGTAGAAGAAAATATGTAACTCATATAACAGTCAACCAGCCGAGGAGGAGTTGTTGTTTGTGCTGTTATTCTGAATTCTTTGTTTTTCTTCAAGCTTATATCTGTCTGTTTGTCCATCTGTTTGACCATTCATCCATTCGATTTTCATGAATAATTTTATGATCCTGTGGAATTAAGGACATAAAATAATGTGATGAGTAATCTATTTCATTCCATCTGAAAAGTCAAATAATAAAAATAAAGAAATTTTGGTCTTATTTTAATTTATTTCATAGTGAAATATTGTACTTTAGTATCTCTGAAAATAAAACCAAAATTTTCTTGAGAAATCATCTATTTGTTCTGTAAGATCTCTCTACTCTGCAACATCATAAAAATATGTTGTACACTTGCAAATATTTTGTAAATAAGACTTAGTGGTTTCACTGATTGATCAAATGTTTCTTACATTAAATAGCATACTATCTTGAAGTAACCAGTTCCTTAAAGGGTAGATTATGCAGTCTACGCCTTCCACTTTAAAATTTCAGACCTGCAAAATCATTGTTTTGTGCTGATAGAGCAGTTTATGTCATTTTATCTTTATAGGCAGTCTTGTGAAGTTTTAAGCATCAACTATGATTTCTTTTATGAGCTCATGAATTCAGAGAATCTGTTATTTCCTGTGCTCCCACATGTGCCTAATTTTTGCCCTTGGATCAAAGTCTTTTACTTCCTTAGCTCCCAATAACCTCTTAACTACTTATGGGATTTGTATGCTGGTATTCAAACAATTGTCTTTCAGAGATGCTACAGAGATGCTTATAAAGACTCAGCAAAGAAAAACCAACATTATAATGGACTGGAGTATCTCTCCAAAATTTATGGAGAGAAAGAGAGAGAAAAGAAGTCATAAACACAAAAAGTTATGAAAGAAAAAAACTAGTGATGAATTGCTTTCATGAATTACTCATACTTATTGTTTTTAACTGGTAAGATAAAAATAATAATAAAAAATATTTGTTATTATACACTATCTACCCACAAATAAAGGTAACCTTAAAAAAGCTTCTATGGATTAAATGGAATTTGTCCCATAGAAAGTGTTCTGCACATAAATGGAGCTGCAAAAGAGACTGACATCCAAGTTATTGTGTGATACCGCTAATGTACTTCACAACATCATACTTCAAATAAATTTCTAAAATATACAATTAAGAAGAGAATTAGCCTGAAAAGTTCCTTAGGAAGAGCATAAACAATGATTAGAGAAAGGCATCATCTCTTTCTCCCTGTAAAATCAATAAAGCAATAAAAATAATTGTTATTTCAGTTCAGTTTATTGTTATTGCCGCAGACCTGACAAAAAGATACAAATATTTTATGTGGAGAACTGAAGAGAAAATACTCGAAATTGACCCTATGTTTCACAAAGTTTGTCTGATAAGCTTTCCTTTTTAATGAAACTAATGTAGGTATATATGACAATAACTGGAAGATTTGGAATTTGTAAACCCAAGTTCTCAGTTGATGGAGATTGACATATATCATAAATTACAATTATAAAATGTAAAACTAAAACTATAAAACTACCAATGGGACTTTGTTCAATAAAAAACAATGAAGAATAGGTGAGAAACCAAAATATCTCAGGAAAAGATAATTTATAAAATACTTAAATTTTATAGTTAAATAGTTAAATTTTAACTATTTAAATAGCTGGTATACATAAATCAACTTACATTTCAAGAACCTGTTACTATGAATCACATAGAAAACTGTCTAAGACTGGGTCCTCTCCTGATCCTGAAGTATCCGTGTTTCCCCAAAAATAAGACCTGGTCTTGCATTAATTTTTGCTACAAAAGACGCATTAGGGCTTATTATAAGGTGAAGTCCATAAATGTGTCCGTCTGGCTGATGATCTTAACTGAGGTTTATTTTTGGAGTAGGGCTTATATTACAAGCATCCTGAAAAATCATGTTAGGGCTTATTTTCTAGTTGGGTCTTATTTTTGAGGAAATAAGGTAGTGCAAACATATAGGCCTGCCTCATAAGAAATATCCTATTTCTTTTCACCAGGAAAGCAAATCCACTCTGAGCTAAAATACTGAATTCCTATGTCACGGCAAAAGACAACTGTTCATTGCTGTGTTACACATTTGTGAGCATTACAATGCAGATTTTTCCCCTTGCCACTTTGCTAATAAGTTCCTTGGATGGAATTGTTACATAATAATTTGATATTTTGTGGAATGTTCACTCGCCACCCCAAGATCGCTTTTTTCATTCATTTTTTAAACTTAGTCGTTGAATCCTTTCATGGTCGAAATTGCATTACTGTAAGGGGAAAATAAGCCATTTGGCTGGTTAGAGAGTAATGTGCCAAACTCACAGTAATTCTGTCTTACCTATACTTGATTCCCTCCTCTGTAGCTTGAGAAACCGGTAGAGAAACCTGTAAAAGAAGGAACGTTTTGAAGATCAAGTATCTTAATTCATTTTGCTATTACTGGTTTTGCTCACTGTGTTTGGAACCCGGCCTAGATTGGAGTCATACAATATCATCTGAACAGTTAACGACATTATGTGATAGTAGTCTCTTATTTGCTTTAAATTTCATCAACCATACCACTGGGTATTCCTTAATGTTTGAGAAAAGAAAATGATTAATTCAATGTTCAGGTGCAGGACAGGGTCAGGAAGGGAACATTATCCGATTATTGTGAGTACTTGATGATGAATTTGTGGTTCGAAGCATTTTATGATGCATTCTCTCTTTTGTTATCAGGGGAAGTATGATGTGTGACATGCAAGTGATCACAGTGTTTGGGAGCAACGTTCTGTGATGGGCTTTTCATAAAAATTAGCTGACAATGCCATGAGAATACAAGTAAATTTATAGCTTTCATACTGGTCTACCATTCCCACAGCAATTTCCAATCACTTGGGCTTTTTATTAAGTTTATTGTTCTTTTATTGTTCAGCAGAGTGTAAGCAGCAGTGAGATTACAAATAAATGTAAGTTTCACTGGGTAGGAAGCCAGGCTTGTAGAACTAGGTGAAAGAAAGTACAAATTAATTTGAATCATTTGTGATATCAACCCCGCATCCTGGCATTGCTTGTTAAATGCATATACTGTCTGTAGAAGCTGAAACTGTCATACTGCTTGTGTTCGTGTCAAAAGAGTGAAACTCTGAAAACAAAGCGCTATTTGTACTTTTTTAAAAAAAAGGGATTGGCAGAGTTTTTTGACTTCCTTGCAGAGATCTGTCATTTATATTTCCCCAGACCACTTCTAAAATTCGTCATTCTGGTCTCTCGTATCAGCATTTGCCTTGCTTGCAGCATACCAGATATGGGGCCTTGAACTTTCTCTGTGTAGTATCATTCTAATAATATCCACAGCTTAAGACATTCACCATGTATTTCCCTCATTTTCTCTTGAAGAATGAATGCTTTATCATTTAAGTTAATTTTCCGACTAAGAGAGCAGAAAATCAGCTTCATCGTTCATAATGACAGATTTCTAAGGAGAGAGAGAGAGAGAGAGAGAGAGAGGGAGGGAGGGAGGGAGGGAGGGAGGGAGGGAGGAAGGGAGGGAGGGAGGGAGGAAGGAAGGAAGGAAGGAAGGAAGGAAGGAAGGAAGGAAGGAAGGAAGGAAGGAAGGAAGGAAGATCAATGATTGGAAAGCATAATTCCAATATGTGTCCTTTCTAACTCCATTACTATATTGGAATCTACTAAAAAAGGGATTTTGTTTGTCTGGACAAACAGACAATAGCTGGTATCTACCAGCAAATCGATATGCTACATGGTTTGTGCTATTACTTAAGTTATATATAAAATGATTTTTTGCTAGATGGCTCCCTGATGGCCATACAGTCTTCCCAGTACCACAAACAGCTTTTCATCCCTGCTGTAACTCCCTCCTGACTGCCTTGATCCACTAGCACCAACTGCTTTGTTTGCTCCTTACAGATTTGCTGAAAGCTTTTCCCCAAATGGTAACCTTAGACTGCCAAGCTAATGGTGACAGAAAGAAGTTTGGACACAGACAATTTAGGAACCAAAGATTTCGAACAGCTTTTAATATAAAATATGGCTGCAAAACTGATGGGTTTCCCCCCTCCCCCCTTTCAGTCTTGCCACTGAGGATCATTTGAGCACAGAGGTTTTCAACAACTCAGATCAGTGGGTGAAGAAGGCGGGGAGGGGGTATAAATCAAAGACTTTTCTCTCAGCCCATGGAGGAAGTAGAAAGAGTTTCACAAGTCTTCTTGTGAGGCCCTGTTTAGATGACACCCCATGTTGCATTAAAAATTCCTTTTGCAACTCATTGTCATGCAAAACGGGGCCATGAAATCACCTGCTTTCTTGCAATGACAGCTAACGAAACAAACAAGTGAACTCAAAATACTAACTATATTTCTTATTCAATATTGCTGAGACAGTCTAAAAGTTTAGATGTTTTGTTTTTCATGATTTCTATTTTTTTCTTTTTATGCTCTTTATTTATTTGCATTAGTTCCGCTTTCTCTGCTTTGTCTTCAGACCTTAAATTTAATTTAAAAAAAAAACCATTATAATCTTAATAATTATTTAATGTCCTGCTTTTTCCCATGCTTTTTTTTAAAAAACCTGGCTGTATTTATTGTATTATCTTGCAATAGGTTTGATATTTTGCTCTGCAATTTACAAATTAGCTGAATTGGGATTAAGTGTAAGTGATACTTTTATTTACTATTGCTCCATCATCCTATTGCCTCTAGAACACATTAATATCCTATAAGTAATCAAGAATATGTCTGATGTGGTTAATAACCATTAATAAAGGTAATAATCATCATGTTGAATTCACCAGAGATATTTTTATAAGGCATAGATGATAGATAGAGATAGATAGATATAGTTATATAGATATATTTTGACAGATTAAACATATACTGTATATGTTGCATACTGGGTTCCGTTGCTACGGCCTCTAGCGGCCGGGTTAATTATACATGAGTTCTTATTGGTTATTGTTGCTACAAGCGTTTGATTGGTTAATACTTTGACAGCCGGATGTATAAAAGGGAGCTGTCAAAGCGCGGGAGTGTGTGTTCGCTCTTGTTAGAGTTTGTTAATAAACGAGTGTTGTTACTGCACAGAGTCGCCTCAGATGACTGTTGACCCACTAATATAATATTGGCGACGAAGGTGGGATTTTTTGGCGACAAACATTGAGGTGGTAACGTAAATTTACAAGCTGAGGGGGGGTGAATTGTAGAGGAACGCCTCACGAACAGTTAGCGAGTACGAGACTGAGAATGGCATCCACCCAGAATTTCGCCCCATTCAACCCAGCGTCGGAGTCTTGGGAGGCGTTTGTAGCCAGATTTGATTGTTTCCTTATAGCTAATGACTACCGGGAGTTATCGAGTGAGAGGAAACGAGCATATTTTCTGAGTTTCTGTGGGGCAGAAATGTTTGAAACTGCCATGACACTGATGGCCCCTCTGTCTATTCATGCTGGGACCTGGGAAGAGTTTATGACCAAACTAAAGAAACATTACGCCCCCGCGCCGTCCCGGATAGCTCGCCGCCAGCATTTTTACCATCGGGACCAGGCTGAGGGGGAATCCATAAGCCAATATATTGCGGCATTGCGGAAGGCGGCCCGGCATTGCCAATTCGTGGATTTGGATGATTATTTGTTGGACAGACTGGTCAGTGGTGTGAGAGACGAAAATCTGAAAAGACGTTTGATTGCCAAGTCCGAATTAACATTCCAGGAAGCCGTGGATGAAGCGTGTGCAGCCGAATTAGCCGCGTTATCCCTGGCTGATTTGCCCAGGGGTCACGTGCCTAGCAAACAGAGAGTTGAACCAATACATTATAACGAAACACAGCTGAGCGATGAGGATGATGTGGGAGTAACCAGTGAAGTGGATCGAATTAAAGACACACAGCGCCCCAATAGACTAGCGGGACAATTGCAAAAGGGTTGTTGGAGCTGCGGGGGTGGACACTCAAGGGCTGTGTGCCGTTTAAAAGACGCAATATGCAGAAGGTGCGGTCAACGGGGCCACATCGCTCATGTGTGCCGAGCACAAAATCTGGTGGAGCCGCCTCAGCCGACCCCCAGAGGAGATAGAAGAGTGCCTGTCAAGAGAGCGAGCGCACAAAGCGGCCGCTCAATGTGGGGCCGGAATGATGGGGGGGTCAACGGCGTGTATTCCGCATATAATGTAACAGCGCGGCCTAAGATTACACTAGATGTTCAAATTGAGGGTCGCACTTGTCCAATGGAAGTGGACACGGGGTCAGCCAATTCGATTGTCTCCTGGAGCACGTTAAAACGTATGGTGCCATCTATAGCTAAACACCGCCTAGACCCGTGCCGGCTGCAATTGCGGGACTACCAGGGAAACCCCATTGCAATCTTGGGGACTGGACATTTCCGAGTTAAATTTAAAGACTTCCGCGGCAAGTTACCTTTAATCGTGGTAGAATCCCCTTTGCCGAGTTTATTAGGTCTTAATTGGTTTCAGGCACTTGGTCTCCAAATTCAAGGGGTAAACGCACTGCAGACGGCAGAACTGGACATGTTAGTTCAAGAATTTCCTGCAGTTTTTGATGGTCAACTGGGATGTTACAAAGGCCCTCCAGTATCGTTTAGCCTGGATCCCATGGTTCCGCCGAGGCGTTTAAAACCCCGCAGGGTACCTTTTGCATTGCAGGAAAGAGTGGACGCCGAATTGGATAAATTGTTGGCACAGGGGGTGTTGGAGCCTGTAGAATATGCCCAATGGGAGACCCCAATTGTGACACCCATAAAAGCAGATGGCTCGATCCGCATCTGCGCGGACTATCGGGCAACGTTAAACAAGGCTCTCATGGGTCACGCTTATCCAGTTCCCGTGGTGCAGCATTTGCTGCACTCCCTGGGCCAGGGATCGGTTTTTGCTAAGCTAGACCTGGCCCAGGCATACCAACAATTACGGGTGGATGATCGCACAGCGGAGGCCCAGACAATTGTGACGCACCGGGGGGCTTTCCGGTGCCGCCGCCTGCAATTCGGGGTCAGTGTGGCCCCAGGGATTTTCCAGGGTATGATGGAGCGAATGTTGCAGGGCATCCCTGGGGTCATACCTTATTTTGACGACGTACTCGTCGCGGCAACCAGCACATCTGAATTGTTGGATAGATTACGCCGGGTCCTACGACGTTTTGAGGCTGCCGGACTAAAAGTTAACAAATCTAAATGCAAGGTAGCTGTGCGAGAAGTGGAATTCCTGGGATTTTTGGTCGATGGCTCCGGCATCCACCCGACAGCTGCGAAGACGGCAGCCATCAGGGATGCGCCTACCCCCCGTTGCAAAGCCGACCTACAGGCCTTCCTTGGTCTCCTAAATTTTTATGCGGTTTTTCTTCCGCATAAAGCTTCGGTTGCAGAGCCTCTCCACCGCCTGCTTGACAAACAGACCGCATGGCGATGGGGCGCCAAGGAAATGGAGGCGTTTAGGGCCGTAAAACGTCTACTTACCTCCAACTCTGTCCTCACGCAGTTCTCGACCCACCTTCCACTGACACTGGCCTGCGACGCCTCCCCGTTTGGGGTAGGGGCGGTATTGAGTCACAAGTTCCCGTCCGGCCGGGAACTACCGATAGCCTATTACTCCAGGACTTTAGCTCCAGCTGAGCGGAAGTACTCGCAGCTGGATAAGGAGGCCCTCGCTTTGGTGGCCGGAGTCAAACGTTTCCATCATTATTTGTACGGCCGGCCTTTTGTGCTGTATACCGACCATAAGCCTTTATTAGGTATCCTAGCGGCCGACCGGCAAGCTCCGCAAATTCTGCCTCCCCGTATGACTCGCTACTCTGTCTTTCTAGCCGCCTACTCGTACACATTAACTTATCGCCCTGGACGAGACATGGCTCATGCGGACGCTTTGAGCCGCTGCCCTGTTCCTGACCTGCTCGAGGATCCAGTACCTATGTCGACAGTCCTACTGATTGAGGATTCATCGTTTCCAGTCACGGCGAGAGATGTCGCTAGCCTATCTGCCAAAGACCGAGTCCTGTCGCAAGTGCTTGATTGGATGGCCAGGGGCTGGCCTGCGGCTCCGTTCGCTCCTGAATTTCGGCCGTTCGCTTCAAGACGACTGGAACTATCCACCGTGGCCGGGTGCCTGTTGTGGGGCCACCGGGTGGTGATTCCGCCACCTCTGAGACGCTCTTTATTGCACCTACTACATCGGGGCCACCCGGGGTTGGTGCGCATGAAGGCACTGGCCCGCTGCTACTTGTGGTGGCCACTGTTGGACCAAGACATTGCTGACTGGGTCTCTGATTGTTCGGCTTGTCAGGGGAACATGGCTATGCCTGCCAGGGACCAGCCACGGGAGTGGGAGGTTCCTGGGGGGGCCTGGTCCAGGTTACACATTGACCTGGCGGGCCCGGTGCAGGGTCAATCATTTTTGGTAGTGGCCGACGCATTCTCTAAGTGGGTTGAGATAGTTCCCATGCGTTCAACCACGTCGGAGGCTGTCATTCGGGCCTTACGGCACATGTTTGTCACCCATGGGCTGCCAGACGTCATAGTGTCCGACAATGGAACACAATTTACGTCAGCCGAGTTCGAGGGGTTTCTAGCACATAGGGGAATAAGGCATTGTTTAATTTCTCCTTTCCACCCGTCCAGCAATGGTTTTGCTGAACGCGCCGTAAGATCGGCTAAGGAGGCGCTCCGTAAGATAGGGCAAGGGACTTGGCAGGACCGGGTGGAGGAATATCTATTGGCTCAGCATACGACCCCCTGCCAGTTAACTAATAAGAGCCCTGCTGAGCTGTTGATGGGCCGTAAGTTACGCACATCTCTAGACAGACTACATCCTGCATACAGTACGACCAAACCAGTAGATTCCCATGTTAAGTACCGGCCTTACCAAATAGGGGAGGCAGTGTATGCCAGGAATTACGGGGGACAACCTTTGTGGTTAGCGGGGCAGGTTGTGGGAATAGTTGGGCCTTGTTCATACCAAGTAGAAGTTGATCAAGGGAGAATTTGGAAACGACATAAGGACCAACTGCGGTCTAGGAGGGTATTTGCAACTGGTCAGGATGGAAGGGGGTACCCGAGCTTGTGGCCCAACACTGCGAATAGGGACATGTTAGCCCCACCGCAACCGGCAGAAATACACCTGCCAGAATTGCAGGCAGTGAGTGCCCCCGAGATAGTCGATCCCCCAGAAGAAGTGGAGGCCGGGGATGTTGGAAGCCAGGGAGTCACACAGGGTAGGGTGGCAGAGTCAACCCTGCCATCGAACCAGCTGGAAGGGGTGGAGCCTAGTAGATCAGGGAGGCGCGGCAGGGCGGCAGAGTCAAACCTGCCGTCGAACCAGCTGGAAGGGGTGGAGCCCAGGAGATCAGGGAGGGTCCGGCGGTACCCTGCGTATCTAAATGATTACGCGTGACTGCGCTCGCGCAAACTTGGTGGGAAGGAGTGTTGCATACTGGGTTCCGTTGCTACGGCCTCTAGCGGCCGGGTTAATTATACATGAGTTCTTATTGGTTATTGTTGCTACAAGCGTTTGATTGGTTAATACTTTGACAGCCGGATGTATAAAAGGGAGCTGTCAAAGCGCGGGAGTGTGTGTTCGCTCTTGTTAGAGTTTGTTAATAAACGAGTGTTGTTACTGCACAGAGTCGCCTCAGATGACTGTTGACCCACTAATATAATAGTATAGATAGCTCAAGATACAACCATAATGGAGTCTGCCCATTATGGTTGCATGTTGTGATGGCTGTTAAGTGAAATGTTTCACCTAACAACCCCTCCCATCTCGGTTCTTTCAAAGAATCATAAAACAAGCACATGGGTTGTTAAGTGGAACATAGGATGCCTCAGGGGTAGGGAGATCCTGTGAGGGGGTTGTACTATTGCAGACACAATCCTACCTGCTTTGGGACTTCTAGGGCCTCCCCCCATCTCCTGAGGTATTTCATACTGTACTTTCAGCCTCTTACAGTCTTTACAGCCCCTTGGGACTCCTCTTCACCACCTGAACACTTACCTTCACAATTGCACCCTAACTTTTGGAAATTTCCAGAACTCAAGTGGTCGGGGTAAGGAGGGAGGACAGTCCACTGTGTTGCTGGTCATCATGGTACATGGTCATCATTTTCTGAGCAAAAAATAATGCTGGCAAAATTCTCAGGTTTCCTTTCTTCACTAAATGCTAGCTGTAGCTTCACCCAGTGTTAGCTATGCTAGCGTTAATGCTGGGGGAGTTAAAGCTAGCACTAACCAGGAAAAGAAATCCTCTCAGTTTTCCTTTCCTTCCTAGTGCTAGCCTTAGCTCCCCCAGCATCAGGTGCTTTGTTCACTAGTGCAGCTAACAGAGAGAGATACAGTTAGCACTTAAAGATGAAAGGAAGATTTATTCTCTTCACTAGCTCTAGCCTTAGCTTCCCCCAGCATTATCATCTAGCAAGGAAAGGAAAAGAGAGCTTTCACTGCATTCATTTTCACCCAGAAAGATAGGTGCTATTCAGATTGTGTCACAAGGCCCAGCAATATGGAGCACCCTGTCCTTCTTCCCTACCTTGACTGCCTGAGTTCTGGAGATCTTTGAAAGGTTAATGAATGATCAATACACAGAGTGGGGAGCAGCCTGTTGAACCTGGGATATGCAGGTGCCAAAGCAGGCCCAGTTTCTGTGGCACAGGTGGAATTCAGCAGGTTTTGACCAGTTCTGACCAAGGACTAGGGGAGACATGATAGCAGTGTTCCAATATCTCATGGGTTGCCACAAAGAAGAGGGAGTCAAACTATTCTTCAAAGCACTTGAGGGTAGAACAAGAAGCAATGGGTGGAAACTAATCAAGGAGATAAGCAATTTAGAACTAAGGAAAAATTTCCTGACAGAACAATTAATAAGTGGAACAACTTGCCTGCAGAAGTTGTGAATGCTCCAACACTGGAAGTTTTTAAGAAGATGTTGGATAACCATTTGTCTGAAGTGATGTAGTGTTTCCTGCCTGGGTAGGAGGTTGGACTAGAAGACCTCCAAGGTCACTTCCAACTCTGTTATTCTAGTCTATTCTATTCTAATTCTGGAGAACTGGTAGCAGGAATTTTGAGTAGTTCGGAGAACCGGTAAGTACCACCTCTGACTGGCCCCGCCCCCATCTATTCTCTGCCTCCTGAGTCCCAGCTGATCGGGAGGAAATGGGGATTTTGCAGTAATCTTCCCCTGGAGTGGGAATAGAATGCAGATTTTATAGTATCCTTCCCCTGCCATGCCCACCAAACCACGCCCACCATGCCACGCCCACCAAGACATGCCATGCCCACCAAGCCACGCCCACAGAACCAGTAGTAAAAAAAATTGAATCCCACCACTGGTCTGTGGGGATACAGCAAGGCAGGATAGGGAGGAATAGGTGGGGGGGACAATGCAGTATCTGTGCATCAGTTGTAAGGGTGTATGGGTTGGGTGTATCAGTTGCAGGGGTGCTGCAGCAGATGTAACTTTGGGACTGGGTCATAAGTAGCTTTTAGTGAGATATATTATAACTTCACTAAGTGCCCATTCATAAGTCAAGATCTATCTATGCTATGCTAATGTATACTCTGGGAGATTCTAGAAGTCTCGATTCTAAATCTCTTCTTCTCATAATCCAGCTCTGTACTGTGCTATCTCTTGTATTACCTTCTTCCTTGGGATATGCTCCTTCCCTCCTAGCAACCTGCTGCATTACTGTAGCTCCTCAGATCATCTCCCCTTTCATAGACACATTCCATGACATGACAAGAATTGACCAAACGACTTGTCACAGGAGCCTGACATCATGGGTTGAGAGAGAAAAAGAAAGAGAGAGTGACTTGATCAAAGACACACTTTTATGTCTAAGCCAAGACTAAAACTCATAGTTTCATGGCTTCTAGCCTGTTGTCTTAATCACTAGAGCAAAGTGGCTTTCATATAGATCAACCTAAATGTCATTGACTTTATTAAGATCGCCAAGTGAAGGAGCAGGGAAGACATTCAGGGTAGGAGCAGCTGGTATATCTATCCTGATTGCTATCCTAATATTGTCATGTCTTCACTGAAAAGCTGTCCCTAGACCCATGTCACTTAGGTTCATAACCTAATATAAGAATATATGGATTATGAAATCTCAGTATATTTGATGGTACCATACTTGAGAGTTAGAGAGATGACTATGCAACTATAGTCATAATGTACACTTAAGTACACTTATTAGGGCATAATGCCTATTCAGTTTAATGGAGAAAATTTCTTAGAGAACTTTAGTCAAAGCCACAGTATGTCAATGCTCTTTGTATTTATAGCATTAAAAATCATTCTTCCTTGGCAGAAGAACTCCTTTATAGATTGTTGCGGAAAAAAACTAAAGCTGTAGTACCTGGCAAACATGAATATAATGCATAATTTGTCATTTTATTTACATTCTTTTTATCCTACCCGTCAACTCTTGTTTGCACCAACTCCTCCAAATACTTATTATTCATATGCTCCTATTGTCGGACTGTTATATTTCACAGTTCTCCTGTGTGTCCTTCTTACGCACTGAATCCATTCATCTTATTATAATGAATTTAATCTAAAATATTATCAGTCATTTCAACATTTGTTTTCTACTTTCTGCACAGCGAATTAAAGTAACACAGTGGCTGATTCAAAAGCCTGCTGCAGCCGAGGGCGACCATTCCATTGCTTTATTGCAATTTGGATCAGCCCAAGGAGCTGTAAATTTTTGTTCATGCCTAATCTATACTGCGGTCTTGTATAAACTTGTAGATGAGTACATGTCATTGGAAGCACTGGAAATAATTCCGACTAAGCAGATCAGATTTAGCCTGACTTGTAAGTATATGCATGTAGGCAATATTCTGTAGGATAGCCCCATTGTGAAAATAAATGTAGTTTTAGTAAGGACATCAAGAAAAAATTCAGTGGCTGCATCTTGGGAGGAAAAAACACATTGATTTAAATTTGTTTGTCTTGGAGCTAATGAAAGACAAGAGAAAACTTCTACTCTGATTCCATTCTGTTTTCCAAGAGAAAACAGAGTAGAAGAGAAAACTTCTACTCTGATTCCATTTCACTCCAGAAACCACCAGACCCAACTGCAGTATTATTGATCTCTTTTTATTCAAAATACTCAGAATGACGAATGAAAATCCCTTCTTTGATCTGAAGTGTCGTAAATCCTGTGGCTACAAGAATTGTCTCAGCTCCCATTCTAAAGAAAAGAGAATGTAGGAAGGGAAGGGAGGAGCAGACTAAATTATTTATTCTGGCATTTCTCAAGTTGACTCCTACAAGGCTGAAGAGAGAAGAAAAAGACAATTTTTGGTAATATTCACACCACAGCTTTTTTGACAACCAGGTGGGCTGCAAAGCCATCAGGACCTTTTCCTGATAGAAACTGAATCTCAAGTGGCTAGATGAAGGCTGAGGCAAGAGTTCCATGGACAAATGAAGCCACTATCTCAGCAAAACAAAACCAGTGTAGCCAAGATTTTACCTCAGGCAAGTTGTTTATTTCATTTTTTTTTTCAATGCAACAATTCCCACAACTTTTCAATAATATACAAAAAGTAAAGTCTCCTTTAAGTCATCCATTTTTTTTTTCTTGGCAGCAGTATGGAAGTGGTTTGCCATTCCCTTAGCACAAGTCCCCGCCCCCAATCTGGCCTACTGCTTTGGGATTTCCCAGGCAAGTAAGAGAGCCAATCCTGCTGAACAATTTAAATTTGACTGAATTTGGCTAGGTTGCCACCTAGCTGAGTGCCAGTATTATAAAATGTTATTAATCATAACTAATTCTGCTTACAACATAAAATCAAGATTGTTAGATAAATTTATGGTCTATGACCTTCATGCTTTGACCTCTTTTCTCCCAATTAAGAGGCATTAGAAATACTTGCTATAAAATAATAATTTTAGGAAAGTGATCTTTATTGGAATGAATTTTCCAATTCATTTCTCACTGCCACATATACCATTATTGTTGTAGAGTTGTACGGAAGAAAGTCAGAGACTGGAAGACTTTAGGGCACAGTACTTACAAATAATCCAACTTTATATTGTTTCGATAATTAAACTTTTGAAAGAGTCACATTTTTATTAAGATCAGAATGGGAAAAATGAAGTTAAGAGTAATCAATAGTTTGGCGGAATTATTTAGATCAATTTACAGTAAGTATTGGATGAAGAGGGAGTGTCTCCTCACCCAGTCCGTTACTCTAGTTCAGGTTTGTCAAACTCCTGGCCCATGGGCCGGATACATCACACACTGGCCACCCCCACGCCGGGTTTAGCAAAGAGGAAAAAGTCCTGATACATCACGTGACGCTGCCGTGACAAAATAAGTTTGACACCCCTGCTCTAGTTACTGTGAAAAGCATCAATTATAATATGCTCAGATCAAAGCGAGTGATCTCTCCACAGAAATAAAACATAATAAATTAGATGTTTTAGGAATAAGAAAAATTAAGCAGCCTGGAACAGGCTACTTTAAATTGTATGATTATACTATAATTGTATGACATATGCTATCCAGGGCATGAGACTACACCAAAGAATATGGGGCAGAGGAACTTGGCAATATTAGATCTACATAACTCCACAAAGAATGTAATTTCTATCCAAATTAGTGCTTTCTGAGTGAATAACAAGATTTTAAAAGTACAGTCCTCGACTTATGACCACAATTGAGCCCAGAATTTCTGTTGCTAAGTAAGAAATATGTTAAGTGGGTTTTGCCTCGTTTTATTTTTCTTTCCACATTTGTTAAGTGAATCACTGCAGTTGTTAAGTTAGTAACATAGTTGTTAAGTGAATCTTGTTTCCCCATTAACTTTGCTTGTCAGAAGGTCGCAAAAGTTGATCACATGATCATGGGACACTGCAACTATCATAAATATGAGCCAGCCCAAATGTAAATCATATGACTATGGGGATGCTGCAAAGGTCACAAACGTGAAAAATGGTCATAAGTCACTTTTTTCATGGTTGAAACTTCAAATGGTCACTAAATGAACTGTTGTAAGTCGAGGACTACCTGTATATACTTCTGTGTTTGCAATAATGCATCTGAATCTGCAATGATGAAAGAAACTGAAGAATTTGATGGTAAGCTGCCAGGAAGGCTACTTGCTGCAGATAGAAAGTTTGTAATAATATTAATAGGGGAATTTTCAGAAGTTTGAGAAATGAATGAACCTAAAACTACAGGAAGATCTGGATTTAAAAAAATGCAAAAATGCAGGAGTTGGGTTTTGTGAAAAGAATTCTTTTATTTGTTTTCAAAAATTGACCCGAATGCAGACAATATGTATGGCTACTACCTGATAGGCAATATGATAGCCAGGATATTTCCAAGTATAAACTGTAGAAGATACCATCAATGATAGCCATCAGATATTTGGACTAAATTGGACTAAATTGAGAACATAGAGTTAGCATATAAAATGAATGTAAGGAAAATATTCAGTACACCTATGTGAAAGAGATCTTGGGGAACAATGGGAAAAGAGAGAGATCCAGTGAAAACTCTATGTGATATAATAATTTGTGTGTCTTTGAGTGTAACTCATAGGAATAAATATGTAAGGGATTAGATGTGGCCTATATTTTTTTGTAAATGTTACAAATAATGTAAGATGGATACTGGAGACAGCAAAAGAATATAGCTTTACTTTACTGATTGTACCAAGACAAGACCATGCCAGAACTCCTAATTTTAACCTTTGCTTTTCTACTAAAGAAGAACAGCTCCTTATAATAAACAAGAAGCTATACAGGAAATGAGTATGAAGGGAGTGAGACATGTGTCCATTATTCATAAATATATATATTTAATTCATCCAGAAAATATATATGAAAAGCAGAATTGGAGGATATAACAACTAGTATTAAATTAGGGAAGTAGATGCATTAAAAATTCTAGGATATGAAAAAAATCCTAAATAAATCCTAGTTAGATAAAATAAAGAAGAAAGAACTCTGTAAAGAAGAGTTAGAATAGCTCGGTAGAAATGCAAAAACAGAAAATGAAAAATCTGGATTAAATATGTTAAATATTAACAAGACCAATGTAATGTCAACCAATGTGCTGATTGAAGTTAGAGATAGCAATGAATACCTGAAGCAGGTTAAATCCCCAACTCCAATTAAAAACTGAAGCAAACATTTTCTCAAAAGCTCTATTTATTAGAGTAGGTATACTGGCATATCTGGGAAAACCCGAATCTGAGAGGTCCGGGTTTTTCCTCAGTAAATCAAAATTCCCAAAACCATCCCCTCACTCATCAGTCGATCACATGCTTCAATCTCCATCCGTCCCATCTCGAGACAGCATTCCAACCACTCCTTCTCCAGGATTGGAGAAGGATGCAGGATTGTCCTGATCTTGACCGAAAGGAAGAATGCTATTTTGTCTAAAGGCAATCTCTCTATTAAATCCCCACTCCTACTTTCCCACACATGAGAAGGTGGCAGCATGAAAGCTTCCTGCCTAATATGGCTTCCAAAGCTGACAACATACTCCCCTCCCCTTGAGCTCAAGAATAGACAAAAATTCAGTGTGCTGAAGCAGTAAAGAGGAGACAATTCATGAACAAGATCATGAAGGATAATGTGTTCATTAAAGATTGAAATAGTTAAAGCAATGTTTTCCCCCTCCCCAGTGGAAAATAATGGGATTGAAAAAGAGTGAGGAGAAGAAGAAATACACCTCTAAATTACAAATTTGAGGACAGTTACTAAGAGAATCATGGTTTACCAAATGAATCAACCAATTGTTCCTGGAAGAAATAGTCTGACTGCTCCATTGAGGTAATGATAAGCAAGGAGAAAGCCACATTATTTGGGCAAGTGATAAGAGCAGATGGTAGATTAGAAGAAATAACTTTGCTTGATAAGACTGAGAAAGGAGGGAGAAGAAAGGATAAATGGATTGTCAGGGTCAGAAAGACATTGAAATATCCTTGGGTGAATTATAAATTTATCACCAGAGAAAGTGAACTGGTACATATTTATCCATATTTTTGCCAGTGGTTGGGCTGGATATGGCATGTTTCAAAGACTTCAGTCAAACTTTTTGTATCTATTATTTACTTGGTTAAAATGCCCTATGCTAAATTGTTTGTTAATTTGACTTTAGAGAGTTGATTCCTCACAGCTCTACATAATGGTTTAAATGAAACATGGTTGTCAGTTGGTTGGACGTTATCCCTGTAGGGTAGTTTTCCTTAGCTAAATCTACTTATTGTAAACTACCTCTTTCAATATCCACCTTTGGGAGCTTTCCATTGCAATCCTATGCATGTCTAATTAGGCACTAGGTCCATTGAATTGGATAGGACTTGCTCCTTTGTAAGCTTGTGTAGAATTCTGAATGCTGTCTTGGACACGTGTTATAGGGTGTGAATTTCCATGCCATTTGTAATCCATTATCAAAATGGAACACACCAGCAGACACACATTATCTCAATATTTGCCACATTGATGCATTTTTGATTAAGTAAGATAAGAAAGTAAGATGAGAAATAGAATAAAGCAATGTCTTAGTTTTCAGTTGCTGATTTCAGATCCCAATCCTACAAGCTGCCTTATGTTGCACTAGATGGCTTAACTTAAAACAGAAATCAATGAGATTCTAGGATTCCTGATTATACATCGCTTCACTTTGCTTTGCTGATGTCACTTTGGACTGTGATCTTCTCCCAACTAATGATCTGATGCTAATTACAAGAACCGAACTTAGTCTTTCAGCTGAAACGATAAGATGCCACTTTATGCTATGTAGCTTGATTCTGAACTTTTTTTCTTTTCTTTTCTGAAAAGAGTGTGATGTTCCTTTTATTGATTTGGGAAATGGGGATACTATGTTAGAAGGTGACCTTGAAAAATGTGGTAAGTGGCAAGAGTGCTGAAAAGCTGAATTACAAATGGTAAGGCTAAAAGCAGAGCTCCTTCCATTCCTTTGTTGAGGTTAAAGAGCTCAATGGGTCTGTATCATCAGCGGAAGCCTTTTCTGCAACCATCAAGTGGCCTTTTTGCCTTTCAGCTTCCATGAGAAAGTGCTCAGATCTGCAGAACACAAATTCCTTTAAGCACCCTCTTTGTGCAAATATACTGTGGACCTGAGAGGAGCAGAGACTAAAAATTCTTGCCATTTGTTCTGCTCCAGCTACAGATCCCAAAGAATGTAGTACACACAAACTCCAAACAAAACTCAGTTTACTTCAAAACACAGTCTTTTGCAAATGCAGGCTGTTAATAAAATGTTCTTAACAACCTGCCAGAAATTCCACAGATAAGATAGAGTCTTACAAGAGTTGGCAGAAAGCCCAGAAGCCAGGTTTGCAGAGAAAATCCAAACTTAATGATCAGCAAACAAACACGTTGTTTCCTGCAGTTTTTTACAAGCTGTGTGCAAACTTAAATAGGCTAAGGGAGTGGCCAATTAGCCCCAAGCCTTATTCTCGAAGAGACCTCCTCCTGAGTAACCACTCCTGCCTTTTGGCAGCTCTGCGTGCTCGTGCATTGAGAGGAGGCTCCTCCACTTCTTCCTCTGCACTTAAAGGAGCCTCTGGAGGTTCTGAAGGCCCTGGCTGAATCCCTGCCTCTGGCACCACATCTTCTTCAGCCTCCTCACTGTCTGACTCGAGCGCCGGCTGCACAGGCTGCTGGTGCGACACCACACCAGCCTTCTCGTCGTTGGGATCAGCAACAATCGGTGCAGGCCGCTGGCGGGCCACAATGCCATGAGAAAGTTTTGGTTTGCTAGAAATCTTCTTTATTTTTCTTTATTTATTTCAGGATGCAGAAGGTGGCCAAGTCAATGTCCCTGAGTTAATTGTTCAATTGTTAATATTTGATGTGGTGCTACAAGGGGAACCGCATAACCAGAATTCTCCATACTGTTAGGAAGAGTTGGGACTGTCCACTTTTTGATGTCTGAAGCTCAACATTGGGAGGAGCAGGGGCCAAGGCGCATAAAAATATAATGGGAATAGATGTTTCTGTCTCATACATAGGCAGGAGCAGCATTTTTCTGATTCCCTCTTTGGGTTTGGAGGTAGGTTCTTTGAGATTTTATTGAAATTACCCCTATTTTAGGACTTTAGTTTTTATGTTTTATAAAATTTTCAGCAATTAAAGAGAATCTTCTGCAGCCATTGAAGAAAGCATTTGGAGCCCTAGGGTCTGAGATGCCTGCTAATGAGGTCTCAAATATCCTCTCTTGCTAGGATAAAACAGCTGTACAGATATCAGCTATAGATACCGTATAATGGTATGGCTATTGCAGCTATCTAGTGATTTCTTATTGGAGGAGAGTCCTATAGATATTACAGAGACTGAATGATATCTCCTAAATCACATGACTGTTTCATGAAAGTGGAAAACTTTGGCACCATTGAAATAAGGATTCAGCAGCCAATCCAGTCAGAGTTTGATATGGAATGGAAAGGTTACCTTTCTTTTGATTCAGGTAACAAAATGTCTTGGGCAGCCTTGAAAGAAACCCCCATCAGCATCCTTAGTGTTTCAGACTATAGGTAATGATTCTATCTTGCCAATGTTTCTTATTAATGCCTGTACAACTAAACAGATGATGATGATGACCTACAATTAGATTCACAGTCAAAGACTGATGAAAACTTAATAATTCAAATCCTGACCAAGGACATTAGAATTATTAAGATGATATCTGAGGATATCGTTAATGCCAAACAAGTAGGGTATTTTTTTGTAAAATTAGAGTGTTTTAAATCTGATAAATTCAATATTTCCCAATATCAAGGGAATTATTTAGGTATTGGTCTGCAGGCTCCAATCACAATTGGTATACGAATGAATTACTTTTTACATAGGTGTTCCATTTCAATCTGCAAACCTTGGTATTTTGCTATTTTTTCCCAATTATTTTTCCTCAATCATAGCATCACCCAGCATAATAATCTCAATGAATGAGATGTTCATCTTTTTAATAACTGTTATATCAGATATGTTATTAACAAGATGCCTGTTGGCTTGATTCTATAAAAACTTAACCTGGTCATTTTTCAAAACCTTCTGACTTAATTGTTCCAGTAGTTTTTACTACATTCAAAACCAAATTTGTGGTAAAGTTTCTAATGAATAATGTTGGCAACCCAGGCATGACGTTGCAGTTTGTGAAATTTTCCTGCCAGTCACTGATCAAATAAGCAGTTGTTTCATCCTTTTCACTATAAAGGCAATATTTGCTGAATGTTTGTTACATGTTGAATTGGCAAAGGTTGTTCTTGAGATGCTAATTTTTAAAACCTTCAGTTTCTGTGATGGTTATGTGCACCAGAAGGAGCAATGGGGAGACTTTTGGTAACACAGCTTTCCCAGAGGGAGGCCCAGATTAGGAGACAGAAATCCTGACCTGGAGAGAAAGGGGGTGGGGGAGGAGAGGTTCAAGGTGATACACCCTGGTATCTCTCAGGATATACTTAGTAAGTTTAAAAGTTATAGTTCTGGTTTAGCAAGATTCTGTCCATTAGTTGCAAGTAAATAAAAGATTGAACTGAATTGAATTTCACTGTGTTGTTTCTGGGTTTAGGCCTGACAGTTTTTTTCTGTATTACTCTGGATCTTAACCAATTCCATGTGGTGTTTTTATCATCTTTTCCATCTATATCCTCCAAGTATTGATCATGCATCGGCTTGTTTTTCCAATTAACAAATTGGTTTTCAATTGCTTCTTTTTCTATAGTCAGCCTTCACCTTTGTTGTTTTCAAGAGCTTTCCTTGATTGACTTCCTTTAGCAAGGGCCCTAGGCTTTTCTTAATGTAATCATGCAGGCCATGGTCTTTTTCTTCCATAGTTTGTTTCACCTGTAGTAGTCCTCCTCCCTCTTCAGCTCTTGGCAAATACTGACAAACAATATCATCTTTTGGGTACAAAGCATGGTGCACTGACATTTATTTTCTTATCTTCTGATCCAAGTTATTAAGTTCCATCTGTGTCTAGTCAATTTCCTGCTGTATATCAAATAACAGGGACTGTCTAGGTATTAAGGGTTTTAATGATGTTTCCAAATTTAGCTTTGATTTTACAATTTTCCAAGCTTATTTGATATTATCAGATAGAAGTAGTTACTTTGACTTGATTCTGTGATACAATAGCAATAGCACTTAGACTTATATACCGCTTCACAGTGCTTTACAGTCCTTTCTAAGTAGTTTACAGAGCCAGCATATTGTCCCCAACAATCTGGATCCTCATTTTACTGACCTCGGAAGGATGGAAGGCTGAGTCAACCTTGAGCCAGTCAGGATCAAACTCCTGGCAGTCAGCAGAATTATCCTGCAAATACAGCATTCTAACCACTGCACCACCATCAGAAACTTCCAAAATTCCTAAATACTTGTGGCCTTCATTTGGTGTTACTATTTTTTATCAAATCTTCATTTTTAAACTGTATTTTATCATTTTCAACAATTTTGCCATTGTTATTGTTGTTGTTGTTATTTTTTCAAAGATTATTGGGTTTTTATTTTTAAACATATATCAACATCAATACATGAACAATGTGGCCTCTGGGTACAGTTCATATTAATAGAAATAACAACAGTCAATTATGATATTAATCAAACTTATATAAGTCTAATATGAATGTACTTGGTTATTTTAAAGTAGTTATTCAATATTTCAGTGTTCCATTCTAATGTCAATGATCTTGAACATACATAGTAATACTATCTTTCAACCTCCCAATTTTCCATCTAATTATTACTTATTTTCAATTTATATAGAAATTATAACTACTAATATTTCCCTAATTCTTATTTCTACCTTTATTCTGGCTTCTAGTCAGTTCACTCTTACTAATCCTAATGTTAAAACACATATTTATGTTAATACATAATCCTTCACATAAAGGTGTATATTCTTATTTCTATCTCTATTTCTAGTTTTTAATCAGGCCATCATTATATTAGAAAAAAGAAGAAAGGGAGGGGTATAAAAAAACAGTTGTATTCTATCCATTATCCCCGGCCCATTTTAATATTTCAATTCTTATTCGTTTTTTCGCTTTCCTCCCATACTCCTCTCTTGGATCTTTGTCTCTGTCAACATCTGTATCTTCATTATTCCATTTAAATATTTCTCCTATCTCTATCCTCCTAAGCTGCCATATCTCCAGACTATCCACCCATACTCCTGTTTCCCTTTCAAAAACATCTTTCAGATAATCCACTTCCAATTCCATTTTTATATGTCTCAAAAAGTTTTTCTCATCCTCTTGTTTTATTTGGTGATTTGTCTGTTCTATCTTTTTCTCCATTCTTTCTGCCGCCTCCTCTCTTTCCTGGACCCTTTGATCTTCATTCATTGCCAGTTGGATCGTATTTTCTACATTGTCACTTATGCCTTGGATTAAGCCTTTTATTTCTCTTTGGTTCTTTGTTCTGGTATCCCTGATGCTTTGAAACATCCATACCATTTCTCTTGAAATCTTACTCATTTCCCCCTGAAAAGGTATCTTGTTCTAGTTTAATAAGTCCTCTTTTAGTCAGGGCCACAAACAATATATTCAGTTCCAGTTTTGCTCATCAAAGAGTTCAATAATCATAGCTCTTTACATCTCAGGGTTATTAATCAATTCCATTTACATAGTCCAGACAGTTTCCACACAACAAAAGTAACTTTACTTTACTTGAAGGGCTTCCTTATCACAATAGTACAATAATTAATTATAGGACAGTTAGTGTCACCACAATCCTTCAAAAAGATGTTGCTTATTTCTTCTGTCAAAATCTTCCTATATTTGTAGGGGTGTAGTATATTCCATTCACCAGTAGATGGCAGTATCAACAGAAGTTTCAGCATTGTTTCAAATGTGCTAAATTAAAAAGCCAAAATTAATTTAGTTTATAGAGACACAATTAAATACTCGAATCAATTCAGGTACATAGTTCCAGCATATTGTAATGCCTTTCCATAACAATGCCTACCCAGTTTAGAATCCAATTTTCTTTGCTTAAAAGGTCTTTAGCTTTTCTCCCCTCAGTTCCTTTCATTCGGGTCTAGGATTTTTCTCCCTATGGTTATTCACTGCTTTAAAAAAGGTAATTCTAAGAGTCTATTTTCTTCTCTGGATTTTCTTCTTTTTTCCTTTAAGTTTAGAGACTAAATGAAAAAAAAAATCTTCTCACCCAGATCTAATCACTGTTCACTAACTTTGTTCCAGCACCAGTCTTAGGTGTTCCTTGGCTGTCCCAGCTTTGTGGCAGCCATATTTAGGCTGCCTCTTCTTCTCGTCGTGGCAGAGAGGGAAAGAAGAACCCAGAGACACAACTCTCCACGACCACCCCTCTTTACTTTGCCTCTCCTACAGGAAGGCTTTGGCTCCTCTCAGAGCCTACCAACAGAGAGGATTCAGCATGGGAGTGCAGAGTCCTGCACCTCGTGTCCGATCTCGCCATGATGTCAACTGGAAGTCTTCTAATTATGGACCATCACACAGTCAGCCTGATGTTCAGACTAAGTTTGGCATTTTTGTCTACCTATCGAGTCCCTACCAAGGATGTTTATTGGTGTTACAGATATTGTTGTAGGGTGGAAGCTTTCCGAGTAAAGCTGTGTTTTGCAATTGACTGATGACATTTGACATTAACATTAATTTGTCAGTACCAATGGTGTTCAAATGGGTGCTCCAGTTGTTTTAGGATTGCACTCAAGACACCTATTACTATTGGTGGTGGTGGTGGTATTATTATTATTATTATTATTATTATTATTATTATTATTATTATTATTCCCTTGAGTCAGAGTTGACTCCTGGGATTTACTGAACTAGTCCCCGCAATTTTCTGGGAAAGTTTTTTCAGAAGTGACTTGTCATTGCCTGTTTCCTAGGGCTGGGACTAAGTGTTTGACCCCAGATCACCCAGATTCCATTTTCTAATAGGAATGAGGGGGAAGGAGATGGTGATCAGTCCTGGTAATATAGCAATCATGAACAGTGCCATCAGAAAAGCAGTAAACAAGGAACCTGCTGCAGGCCATCAAAACAAAACTAAGCAAATCAGAAAGAGCGGAAACAACAACAGTTACAGCCCGTGAGATACAGGGATGGAAACAAAAAAGCTGTAGGAGAGACAGAGGTTGCAACCTGTGGATCAATGTTGAAGGGGAAAGACTGCAGGCCATCACAGCAGCAATAGCATAAGCACCAGAGAGAATCGCTTGTCAAGGCCCTTGAATAAAAGCTGTAGGCCTCTGAAGCAGCAGGAAAGCAGAGAATTCTGTGCAAGCAGAACTTAAAGCTTCACAACAATGGAAAAGAGATATGAAACAGCCATTGGGCAGCCCAGGGTCAGGACCAAAGACTGGTGATGACAAGTCAAGAGGTGGAAAAAGTGGCTGGGAATATTATTTCTGATCAGTGCTTGTTGTTTTTTTTTTAGATGGTTCCATCCATCTGGTCAGTAGATTAATTTGTGGGTTAATATTAAAACTTTGAAGGCTGCTCATTTTCAAGTCTATTGCCAGAAAGTTTGTCAGAGAGTTTGAGCATCATTGTCAGGTCTGACCTGAATAATTAATATAAGAAAGCGCTAAAGCTATAGAGTTGGTTAAAAGGTTGATGTTTAGATATTTTGGAGAACTCATTAAAATGTTTATCGTGTTCTACAATGGCTTAAAGGAAAACGGGATTTAAAATCCCCTCAAATAATAATCACCAACTTTCAACTGTTTAAAATATTTTGCATCTTGTGTCTGGGGAAAAAGAATCATTTTTTAAATGTTTGAACTACAATAGTGTTTTTTTTTATTTTTATTTTATTTTCCATGCTGGTTGTCATATAAGGTTATGGGTTTGATGTTCTCAGTGCAATTTTGATGAATTGCCAAAACTAGCATTTAATGTATGAGAAAGTTGGGGGAGCAGGGGGAAATTCAGGTTTTTAAAGAATTTGGCTGGGTCAGAGTTTAGACTGAAAATTACTACTTTCCATGAGACATACCTCTGGATAAATTTAAGTATAGTCAGGACTTCATAGAGTTGCATTTCTCTGTTAAATTTTTCCTCTAGGTTTTTTTTTTTAACTTGGAACAAATTTAATTCCCTTAAGAGAAGAATTCAAAATAACTTCTCCAAGTCACATGCTGTGGATTTTTTAAAATGTTAAAAAACAGTAACTTTTATTGTATTCACATAATACTTTGCTGAACCAATAAGGCTTAAAACATCTAAAGCACAAACAATCTAAAGCACAAACAATCTAAAGCACAAACACCCGATCAACTCTACATTAATCTGGTGTAACATATGTAAAACCAGCCATACTCTGGCATAAGCATCTTTGTGTATAAATATATGTAAACATTCAAAAGGTGCTTTTAATGTAGCCCAGCAACATAACTGGGGTCTACTTTTTATAAATATTATGGGAGGATTTTAATAGTAAATATACAGACCTCTTACACATTGGGTGGTTGCCATATGAGATCTAATCTTGAAGCAATATCATTAAAAATATATTTGGTTAGAGTATTTTTTTTCACATTATCAGTTATTTCTTGACAATAATGAGTTCTTGAAAGTCATGATTATGAGATCTGTCTTGCCAAACTGGGACTCAAACAGCATGCTTAGCAAAACAAATAGCATAAACTTGGCAAAGATAACCCTTTCTCCTAGCCAATCATACTTTTATTTCACATAGCCAAAAATAAAAAAAACAACAACCCCAACCTCAAGACTTAACTTTGTTATTGTGTCTAAAGAAAAACAACACTTCACACAGCATTTCTCCATGCTTAAGCCAAAGTCAACACAATTTGGTCCTTTTCCATCTGAAATGATAATGGACATATTCACAGAAAGTTCATGATGTTCCACTTTTTTTTCCCTTCTGCCACTCCTTGTAGCACCTTTTTCCCAACATGCCAATTACTTGTGGATAAGGCTTGGGAATAAGGTGACAAAAGAAAGTCATAAACACATTTTGCCTTGATATTACTCTTTTCTACATGTATAAGAATGTTGGAACTGGAATAACCAAAAAGTGAACTTTATTAAATTGGGAGCTGTACCAAACACTGTCCACTATCAATTTTCAGAACAAATGAAAGGTGATGGAGTGAGTGGCTACAAATAGTTCCTCCTTCTGACATCCCCCATTTTGTTCTGTTAATATTTAAAAATAATCAAAGCACTTAATGTTTTTATCCTTATTTCTAAATGTTATTCCAACTACTTTAACTTTTCCCCCCAATGATCGCTGAGTTTTGTCTTCCTGGATTGGTGGTCACATGACTGACCTTAACCAATCAAGAGCAGTATACCGATCACGAATTATGTTATCGTTTTATAAGGCTATTTAAATTAAGTGACAATATCATATTTGACAGAATTTTGAATTTAGGGAGTTGGTATTTATTATTTACTTTTGGATTTTTTTTTATTCATAGTGATTATTATTAACTGGATCAGGGGTCCTCAAACTTTTTAAAATGGGGGGTCAATTCATGGTCCCTCAGACTGTTTGGGGAATAGACCAACTGGGTGGGCATGACTAGGTGGTCATGTGACTGGGTGGGTGTAGCCAATTTAGCAGTCCAAACAATACACACAAATTAAACTTTAATTTGTTATGCTCCTGAGGGTGGAAAGCAGGATAGTAAAGGGATGTGGCTGCCTTGGGGTGTGTATGAGGGACTTCTGTGTGTGTGTGTGTGTGTGTGTGTGTGTGCGCGCGCGTGTGTGTGTGTTGTCTCCCTCTCTCTTTCTCTCTCTCTGGAGGCCCGTTCTTTGCCTCCCTGGCCTCCAGTACCTCTCTGCTGCCCAAAAATGCCCCCACTTTTGGCCTCCAGAGGCCTCCACATGTCCTGTTTTTTGCCTCCCTGGTCTCCAGAAGGTGGGTGGGGGCCAGTGAGTAGGCGGGGCAATGTGGGCGGGGCAGCCTCATGGTCCTGCGCGGGCTGGATTAATGGCTTCAGAGGGCCATATCTGATCCCCGCGCCATAGTTTGAGGACCCCTGAACTGGATAGTGCCCTTATAAGACTGGTTAGTCTGAGAAATGTTTCACAGTGAATTGGAAATTGAAGCTGAGGTTGTAGTTTGATTGGACCTCACTTTCTGTATGCTAAGTGTGGCATTACAAGCATTGTATATTAGAATTAAGTGTGTCAGATACTTAGATCCTTTTTCTGCCAGAAGAAATTGTGTGCTAATATAAGAGAATATTTGTAGCTCAGGGTTGAACTGTGGAACCTTGGTACTCTCTGAGCTTGGTGATTTTCTTGCACACCTTGTATTACCCAAGTAGGTAACATCATCAGTGCCAGAAGAAAGTCAGCTTGCTTTCTATATATAAGTGGCTTGACCTGTCAGTGTTGATGGGAATGTATGCAGAAGTTCCTTGATTAGACTGTTGTTTGATTCTTTGTACTATCATGTAGATCATGTAAAATTGTTTCTCAGAACTGACAGGGAAATTCTGGGAGTTGAAATCCACAAATCTTAAAGTTGCCAGGGTTGAGAAGCACTGCTTTAGAACATGTGAGTGATTTCTTACTTCACCAAGAGGAAGAAATCTGAGACATTTAATTCCCATTTCTTGTGATACCTTTACCTGCTTTGCCAGTAACAACAAGTATCTTTGGTGTATCTGATCAAGATGAAAGAAGGACAATTCTTCCTGAAAGAAGAGGCAGGAAATAACAAAATAGTAGGAGAATTAGGCTCAGTGGCTGTTTAATGAATATTCCATCAAAGAATGATTCTAGAGTTATGGAACTTCATTAAAGCCAGCATTGAAGATAATCTTAAATGAATCTAAATGTGATAAAGAAGAGCTTAGCAGCTGTACAATTCCAAGCTGAAATGCAAATAAAATAATGGAAGCAGATGGATCGAAAATAAGATTACATTTTGTAATTAAAACCAGATCATAACCACATGTGTTGGTTTATGTTCTACCTCTTCCATGTCTGACCACAACTTTAGTCACCAACCAAAACTTGTGGGGATAAATCAGTAATCAAATTCTTCTGATATAAGGGGCAGCTCACTTGTTTCTCCTTCTGAATATTATTTATGTCCATAAATATAGAAAGGGTGGCTTATTCTTAAATGCCCTTACCTGCACTTTAATTGTTGTAATAAGAGACTTCAGTGAAAACAACTCATCTCAGCTTTGAACTAAATATGCACATAATCTCAGCTCTGAACTAAATATGCACATAATCAAAAGATTTTGCAATGCAATTATTAGTGCACAGAATACACTCTGTTCAGAATATAATTCATTATCTTTTTGAAAATACAGCAACATACAGTGCAGCCCTATGGATAGCTATTCAGTAATAAGTCTCTTTGAGTTTACTGGAACTTATGCCCAAGTAAGCATGAAGAGAGTCTAGCCTTAAATTCTTAATAGTTTCAGACGACAATATTTCTGATCAATTATGAAAGAAAAATTAGTAAGATCTAATACTACCACATTTTTAAAAAAAATATATAATTGTTTTTCAAATTACTCTTTTTTCCCCTCTCCTCTCCCGCCTCTTGTCTGGAGTCAGATGGCCTCTTATAATTGCAGTATCAAATCTTTGCCTCAATTTTCAACTGCAGGTGATTTCAAATGATTAAAGATGCACAACAGGGAATAAACAAAAATGCTTACATGCAATTATTTTTAATTAGTATTTGGCTATAAAGTGTATGCCTTCATAAAAAAGTCTGTTATTCACATAAACATCTGTTACCATACACACAAGGAAACACACTGTAAGTCTGTCATCACATCACCAAAACAGAAAATACTAAGGAAGGCCAGACAGGAAAGCCAACACTTGGGGTTTGAAACAAAAGATATAAGCATAACGGTCAAAACAGACACTGTACCACACCTTTCAATTAAGGCAGTTGACAATCAAAGGAAGAACTGTTGCCACTGGAATTATACATGAAAAAAAAGTTAAAATAGATGGAATTATTTTTTGGGGAAACAATGGAATTCCACAAGCGTACGGCGATTTCTAGCCCTTTTACTAATTTTGTACTTGTACGCATAATCAAAAGCTTTCCTGTTTGTGTATATTCATCCATCCCTTTTTTTTGGTGGCTAGATCAACAGTGGGCTATGATTTGCAGAGATGTAGGAGGAGACAGGCCAAATCTTTCCAGTCCATTTTAGTTTCTTATATGGCATCTTTATAGCTGCTGTCCTGTCAACTTGGGGTATCAACAATGCCAGATATACAGTTTACTTTCAGATCATATATTGCTTTGGATTCTACAGATGGGTTTACTCTTCTTGCTACACTGAAATATGACATTGGTTTTATTTTCATCTGGTATAAAGCATTTATATTATGTTTATGGTTCAATGCATGTGCAAACTTGCAAGGTTCATCAGTATCTGAGATTACCTTAAACTAAAATGTTACTATAAAAACAAAACAAAAATGCAATTAGTTAAAAAAAAAGTTGTTATGGGCAGCCTTGGAGACATTTATCTCTTGTACAAGTTATACAAAGAATAGATATGAATGCATATTTCTGCCATGCCTCATTTGCAAGCACTAGCCCAAAAATCATTGGTGGACGATCCTGTTATCCATAAAAAGTTTTAGAAGTAATTCATAGCTAGGACTAAAAAGAATTTCTACATCCATGTGTGCTGGTCAGCTGGAGATGCAGAGATCAGTCTAAATTTGCCTGCCATGTATTCATGTATTACTCATTTTTATTTTTCTTTATTTCTATGGAAGAACCACATATGTAAGAGTTTTGCGCCCAGGAGCATCCAAGAGTTGTCCAAAAAGTTAAAATGTCACTGTGACTGCATAATAGAAGCTCTTCAGCACAACCCACATGGAAAAAGAAGTATAGCTTTGACCATGTGATTGTGGCTGCCATTATGACCTTTCAGACACTTTCCTTCCCCAGAGTCCCTTGTCCACTTGTAACTATTCTACCCTATGTACTTCTTTAAAAATACAACCATTATATTGCTTTTTGTGTGTGTTGCCTTTCCAAATACATGCTTTGGGGATGACTATTTGTACAGAAAAGGAAGAGTACTAGGAGATACCACATAACAGGGTTTCCTGTATTTTCATTCCTTGGATATCTGTGATCCTTTCGATTTTACATCCCAAATACCGTTTCTGTTGTGTCTCAGACACCATCCTTGTTCTCTTTTACTGATTTTTTACCAGGATGCAAAGGAAGAAGGTAGGGTATCAAAGACAGAGTGGATAGAAAATTGTACAGACATATTGTCTGTTCAATTCCAAAACTGTATTGGCAATATGGTGAAGTGTCCTTTCATACTAGATACAATTTTGGAGCTGCTTATTATCCCTAATGTTTAAACATTTCCCATGGATTACACTGGAAAACTTCCGCTGTAGCTATTTTCCCTCTTTCTCTTTTTGTCAGCATCACAGATGTCAGTACAAACTTTCTATCACCCTCCCTCTGTTTGTCTGCTGGGAATTGGCAAAGTCTCCTATAGTGCCACATACCCCAGAAATGCTCAATATATCATTTTATTTTTATTAAAAAAACAATAACTTTTATCAATCATGTAACATTTCATAAAAAGAAGACAACCCTGATGTATCAGCCATTGAACAATACAGTACATTTATTTAAAAAGTACACAGCTTAACTATTCAGTCAGAAACTTCACTTTACACCCTAGCTCAAATCTTTGCACGTCATTTATATCTCTCTGTAAGATTAATAATCAAAAGTAGCCCCAATTTTGAGATTTGCAAATCTCTGATGTAGTTCCTGAAGATATAAGTTGTGTATTCATCCAACATATGCCAGTTTCTTTCTTTACTGTTAGAGTGTTCCCCCTGGAAAGCTGGAGACTTTTCATCTCTATAAGCCTACTTTGTTTTGTAAGTTTTTTCTTTAACCCCAGTCATCCTCATATCTGAATAAGTGAAATTCTGAAACACCCCTAAATTGCTAATGATAAGAATGGCCCCTTTGCTCGAAAGCCAGTTGGAATCAGTTTTAATTTGGGATGATTTACTAGCCTTCTCCTGCAGATCTGCATTTCATATATCTTCCGAAGTGTCAGAAATATGAAAGGCATACATAATGTGAGGGAAATAGCCTAGTTCATTATTATCATTTTATTTATTTAATGATACAGTTTTTAATCAGGAGAAACAGACAGCTGAAATTGTTTATTGCAATCATACAAAGCAATCATAAATAAACATTGTAGTAGATTACAAGTGCACTGGAAAACATCTGACAAAAAGAAAAACCCTGGTTAGACTTCCGTATAGAAGAGGCAGTGTCCACAAATCAATTGACAAAGAGCTTTTTAAAAGGGGAAATGGGAACAAGGGGGACAAGACAATCTCAGTATCTCTCTCTCTCTCTCCCTTTCCCTCTCCCTCTCCATCTCTCTCCCTTCCCCCTCCTCCTTCCCTCTCTCCCTCCCTCCTCTCTCTCTCTCTCTGATGTGGGGGGGTGTATCAGACAAGGTAGCTTTTATTTTTTGAAAAAAAAAATGAAAATTCATTCATACAGTAGCTATGGCTCCATTTGTATTTTCAGCTTACTGAGAATACAAATTCAGTGGAATTCTGTGCCCTGCACAGAAAGGATGCCATCTCTGAAATGAGCCCTGCATCCATTTCCAAAGTTTCGGATTATCTTTAAAACAACCAGTTCTACTAATTTTAATGCAGGAAAAATATGGGATTCTGATTCAATGATCCAGTGGAATGGTGATCTTATGGAAATTAGAAGTCTTTCCCTTCTAATATCAATAATTGTATTTTTGACATTTCTAATGTTTCAATAGTAGAGAAAATGTGTAGTTCTGGTTGAATTTATTGGTGTTCTCTGAGTCTACTGAGTCTTGCAGACATTTCCTTTCTAACATAATTATATGCATTGCAGGGTCTAAAATAAAGATTTGATTTTGATAGTTTGGCCTAGTGTTTAAGGCATTAGGATAGTAAGCAGGAGTTCATGAGTTCAAGTCCTGCCTTAATCATAAAAGCTGGCTGGTCAATTTGGGCCAGTCATTCTCTCTCAGCCCAATGCATTTCATAGGGCATTTGTTGTGGGAAAAAATGGAGGTTTGTTAGATATGTTCATTACCTTGAGTTATTTATAAATATACAAATGAATGAATGAATGAATGAATGAAAGAAAGAAAGAAAGAAAGAAAGAAAGAAAGAAAATAATATATATAAGATAAATAAATATAGGTCTTAAATTTCAATGCCTCATCTAATTTACAGAAGATTTTAAAAAATGAAAATTTAAATTAAGGATGGAAATAACAACTCTACCACAGCTTCAAATTTGAAACCGAATGGTGACTTCTTAAAAAAAAGGATATATATATATATATATATATATATATATATATATATATATATATATATATATGTGTGTGTGTGTGTGTGTGTGTGTGTGTGTGTGTGTGTGTGTGTGTGTGTGTGTTCTTTTAGCCAGGTTTTTCCTACGTAACCAAGATTTTTCTACAGCCCTAACTCAGTGGAGTCACATCCACTTGATTCTGGGCTTTTTTTTTTTTTCCTTCTGGCAGTCAAAAAAAAAAAAAAAAAAAAAAGCCCAGAATCGAATGGATGCGACTCCACTGAGTTAGGGCTGTAGAAAAATCTTGGTTACGTAGGAAAAACCTGGCTAAAAGAAAAAATACACATAAAACCTACAAAAAAGTAAGAATAGATAGATAGATAGAGAGAGAGGGGGGGGAGAACTAAGAAGTATAGAGAGCTGGTGAGCTAGGTCTGACTTATGGAATGCAAGTGCCTTACATTTCTATGGCAAAATGTTATTTAATTGTTGGTGTTGATATACTACATTAGTTATTTTCTCCATTTAATGGAACAGGGTCCTCAAGCCCCAGGCAGCAGCCCACTACCGGGACATAGCCCATTTGGAACTGGACCATGCAAGTAGTTCGACTTGCATGAGTGATGGGCTGGCACGCATGTGCACAGCTTGACTTACACAGGTAGCGGGATGACGCCATGCACATGGAGCTCAACTTGTATGATCGGCAGGCTGCTGTGCATGCTCGTGTGAGCAGCAGCCCACCACTTTCACAGGCCAGTTCCTCTCCCACCCACCCTGGGTTGCCAAATCGTAAACGTTGGGCACTGGTGAAAGAGAACATGTAAAACTAGGATCCTTAAGTAAATTTCCAAAGCGAATTAAAATGGAAGGCTGGAATTTCAGCCCTCTGATTTCAGGCTGATCAGTTTTCCCACATAGATCCTGTCTCACATTGTCCACCCACATCATTGATATTGGCGTTATCCTCACAGCCTGTTTACATTGGCACACAGACACTCCACTTACTGTTTGCCGGAGACATGTACTCCATCTTGTAGCCTCCTATTGTAAGCAGGCTGGAGCTGGTCCAAGGTATCATCACATGAATTTAGTGTTTTCCCTGGGAAAATAGAAGACTTCTTATCTGAAAGTTCATGACACGTGAAGGTGACAGACCAGTTTGTATGCTGTAAAACCATCTCCTTCAATCTGTGCTGCTGTGTTTTTCTGGCTGTCAGAAACTCTTCTGTGATGCTTTGAAATTGACTTCTTCATAGCTGGTTTAATGCATGTAATTGAAAGGGTAGTTGAAAATATTTCAGTCTTGGTGCTTCTGTAAATTGAAGCAAGTAATTTCCTTCCAAGTATATGAATACTTTGGAGAAAGTTCTAACTCCTCAGTTTTTCTCCTCAAAGATTTTTTTTTTTAAAAAAACCCATAGAATATAACATGAAACAGATTATATATAGTTTCAATATTCCCCCTTCTCCTATGCTTTGGAGTGATTAAATCTGTAGCAATACTTAATTTAATGCAAAAATTAATACAGTGTTTCTCAACGCTTGTTCTCCAACAGCACATATCTAATGGCTGCAGTTTTGTTGCATTAGTCTAATTTGCCACTAAGTGGCAGTCAAGAGTTACAAATACTTAGTCACTGCCTATTGGACAGTTGATTGGACAACAGGTTAGTAATCATTTTGTAGAAATTGTGGAAGTACCTAAGGACATTCTAATAGCTGAGTAAGCCTCTTACACATCCTCTTAGAGATGAACTGTTTTCCACCATCTTGTGTTTCTTTGGCGAATAAGTTGATTTTTTTTTTTTTGTGGGGGACATTTTTGGTAGGAGAACGTACATTGTAAACCAGTAAAGATGATCCATTTCAAAAGGTATTGGGTAAAAGCCAAACTAGAATTAATCAGTGCAAGTATGATTAATACTTCACATTTTCAGGCTGTCTTCCCACTTTGAATTCTTCTCTGACTTTGGTCTCTAGGCTTGCCCTTCCTCAAATGTAGCATATCCTATTTCCTTCTGGGGCTATGGTGGTTATAGTAGGTTTGGTGGAAGAAGATGCTGAATAAGTTTTAGAAAATCTTTTCTCGCCTTGACTAGTACTTCCACGGTGAGTGAAGAGGGAAGAAAAATGAAGATCAAAGGCAGGATTAAGATAAGGACCATGATTCCCATTTTGCATTTCTGTCAAACATAATTGTGGGTTTAGCTGGGTTTCTCCCAGGCCGTTGCCTTATAGATATATTGGACTTCAAATCCCAGGATCTCCAGCCAACATGGACTAATGAGCTTCTTGATTTATGATGACAAATCCTAAAATTACATTATTCATCCAGCATGTTTCATTTAACAGAGTCTTCATGGGAGAGCTTATATGTATGTGTGGTGCAATTTAGTAATAATCATTAGAAGCAGACAATCTGTGGCCGATAGTTTCTGAATTTTTTCCTCTCACATATTATTTTCAGTTGCTAATAAGATTCAAATTACTTTTTTCTCATTACTCTATAGAACTGTGCTTTTCCTATTGCATCGCAAAATAAAGTTCTTTGTTTATTCCACTCATATTTATATATGTGTCCATCCAGCTGTGCTCTGACTTGTTTTATGTACCATGTGTTGCTTAAATGAATAGCAGTTTTTCAGTTTTATTTCCAATTTTTGCATGCAGTTACCCAACCTAGATATTATTCCAGCTGTTAAGTGCATTTCAACCCCCATTATTTTTTTTAATCATCCACTCTGAAGGCTTGATATTGTTGCTGTTGTTTATTATTATTTTATCTTCATCACAATCTGACATTAACTAACAAATGTTCGAAATGTCAAACTATACAAGGATAGAATCCAAGCGTGCTCATTGTACCACAACTCCTGCAGGGGCTGGTTTTATTCTTAACAACAATAATTATCTCATAAACTGTACACTATAAATTGTTTCCTCCCCCGCCCCCAATAATAATGCCAGAAGACAAACCTCAACTTTGTCACTAAATTTCTTGATTGAAAAAAAAAATTGTGCAGAAACATGGGATTAATGAATTTGCTTTAGCTATTTATATAGGAATAAAGCTTAAAAAGGATTAAATTACACATGAGTTATAGCACAATACAAGATTGATATCCTCATTTATTTTTACTGTCTTACATTTTAAAGGTGACTAATCTAATTGGGTTTTTTGTTTTGTTTCTTCATGAAAGACATCATCTCGTAATACTTCATAAAGGTAATTATTTACTTATGACAGAGGAGCAGTAATAGTTAGTAATGCCTCCCATAAATTTATACAGGGAAATATACAGCTTGTAGAGAAAGTGCAAATGTATAACTGATCTGAATGATTCCAAACAGAGCTGAGAAACAGATTCAAAAATGAATAGATTCAATAAGGCTCACTCACCCCTAGGAATGTAAAATAATTTAGCCACAGTTTTAATTGGGGTTGAATTTTGTGCCCTGCTCTAACAGACTTTTAAGAATCATGGACATTGCCACAAGATGAAATCTAGAGAGTGTTTACTTTTGCCATATCAAAAATTGGGTGGGGGGGGGACCCTGAAAAATTGCATTGCTGAATACTGCATATGGATTGATTGATTGATTGATTGATTGATTTACGGGGACAATTACATTGGGGAAATGCATATTTGAAAACTAGCATCAGAAAAATGTATTAGTCGAAGAATGACAGTTGAACAATTTGAATTTTTTTTAAAAAAAGTTTTTTCTCAAATCTATGCTAAGATTTATAGAGTTCAGGAGAAGGCTTGTTAGGTGACATAGTCAGCATAAGTAGCTATTTTTGTTACCATTAAAAAGAAATCTGCTCTTAAAAAATGTCAGGCTGGAATACTGCCTTGCTAATATGCAGAGTAAATTGGACTGGATATTTACTCTCTAAGTGAACATCGTCACTTAATAATTCATTAAATACATTTCGGATATCCAAATACAAACATGACCTCTTACAAACCTTCTAAATGGCCTACAATAAGCTTACCTAATATACATCATGTTGTACCTTCAGGTACTGTATGTCTGCCTATATGTTTAGAGATACATTAGACCACTGGTTCTCAACCTTCCAAATGCCGTGACCCTTTAATACAGTTCCTCATGTTGTGGTGACCCCCAACCAGGGGTGGGTTCTAAATTTTTTTTACTACCGGTTCTGTGGGCGTGGCTTATTTTGTGGGTGTGGCTTGGCGGTCATGTGACTGGGTGGGCAAGGCTAGCTGGTCATGTGACAGGTGGCCATGGCTATGTGTATAGGGACTACTCAGAGGGCTGAAAAAAGTCATTTCTGACAGGTCCTCGCACTTTTGACCATCCTCACATTTATGCCTGTGCAGCATTCTTAACAACCATGTCACTCATTTCACAACTGCTTCTCTTGAACATGGTATAAGATAGGGCAAAAAACGTAAAATGTGAGGACAGTCATAAATTCGAGGACTGGTCAAAAGTGCGAGGACCAGTCAAAAATAACTTTTTCAGCCCTCTGAGTAGTCCATATGCATAAAAGGATACAGCAATAGAGAGGGATGAAGGAAGGAAAGGGAAATTAGAGTAGGAGTGAGGGTAAGAGAGGGAAGAAGAGAGGAGGGGAAGGAGAAAGGAAGAGGAAGTAGGAAGAAGAAGAAAGGGGGAAGAGAAAGTAAGAAGGAAAGAAAAGACAGAGGTGGTAGGTTTGAGGAGAAAGATTGCTGTACAATAAAAAAGATGAAAGGGAAGAAAGCCAACCCCAAACAAATATAAAGATATTAAGATAAAGAATGAATTGTTAAACTTTAAAGAATAAAAGAGAACAAATAGGAATAAATAGCAATAATTAGAAACACATATACAAACATACAACGTATTTTCTTTGAACAGAGTATTTGGCCGGTCCACAAATTTAAACAGTTGTAGGAGGTTAGCACCCACCCCTTTCCTAGAAGAACGAAATATTTTGGGAAATATTAAAAAGGCAGAATATTATATTTCCCTGGATGAGAAATGGAGAAGCATATTTTACAGACAAATCAGCTCCCACCTTCCTGCCCCCCACCCTTTGTTAATGGGCCAGAGGCAGAAAGTCAATCCTTTGTCAAAGGACATTTGCAACACAATAGCAACAGAAACTAACACAGTGGGCCCCATCAAGCCATGTGATCCTGTCCACCATTAAAACATCTTTCCAAATAGTCTCCATGTTTCCAGTGTCTTTTTCCCCACTTGGAGCAGAACCCAGAAGGATATTTCTTCCAACACAGTATTTAGTCATTTCAATTAAATTTACAATTTCCATATTTCCTTTTTACCATATTTATTCCTCATCTGTTTTTTAAAAAAACCAATATTACCCTTCATTCTCATCTCTAATCTTAATCAAATTCAATTTTTCCCTTCTATTCTATATTACACCCCTTCGCATTGTTCATCTATTTTTATATCCATCCTCACATTGGTTAATTATGTAATACAGTTGTTTAATACAAATTCAACATTTTAATATAAATCAATTAGTTATATAACTATCTTTTTTGTATATTAATCAATATGAACATGAATATTCCAATTATTTCCATGCAATCCAATTTCTTACAAATCAATTAATTATATTTACCAATAATAATAAACCAAATAATTTCCCCCATATATTCCTCCAAACCACAACTTAACCATTTCTGCTTTCAACACAATATGCAATTAATAGTATCTCAATTATTACAATTCCCTAGTTAAATAGAGCTTTTTTTCTTTTGTGTTTTAAAATCTTGAACCTCCTCTTGCCCTAAATTTCCCATTGTTTGCAGTTTTGTACCTACCTTTTTTGGTGAGGAAAAAGAAAAAGAAATCTCTCTGCCTCATTTTGTCACGTTGCAGCTAAGACCCTCCTTTCGCTTTCTCTTTTCAGCATAGGTAGGGGGGGAAAAAACTTGCTCCAGGAATTTACCTCTTTGCAGCTAACTCTTTGAAGCCTCGCGGCAAGAATTTAAAGTTTTTTTCCCCTCTAGCCATCAGCTGGGACTCCGGAGGCAGCAATAGATTGGGAGTGGGTGGGGTAAGCGAATGGCGACCGGGCGATCCAACAGAGGCAGAGGGTGAGGGTGAGTGAAGGCGTGGGGGGAGGGGGGCGAGAGAGGGCTTTGGCGACCCCTGTGAAATGGCCGTTCGACCCCCAAAGGGGTCGCGACCCCCAGGTTGAGAACCGCTGCATTAGACTTTTCAATAAGGAACAAGTGCTACTGTGAGACAGATGATCAATGCTGGTTTCTCTCCATCATTTCCTCCTTATGGTCAACCTTCTGTTTCTCTTTCCTCCATACTATTTGTTGTTTGCAGGGATCTTCACCTTGATCTATTCTAGGAAGATAGAGAAGGAGGCAAGAATTTATGCAGTTTGATAAGAGTGTATAATGTGTGAGAGACCAAAAAAGAGAAAGTATACTTCAGCAAAGCAACTTATTAGCTATGTGTTATATTGAACTATAACACAAACATTTAAATCATATAGAGAAAGCCCTTGGTTAACAACCATTCATTCAGTGAGTAGTCAAAACTACAATGGTGTGGAACAAGAAGATTTACACCTAGTCCTCAAAACTGCAGCTGTTGCAGAGTCCTTATAGTAACGTGATCCAAACTCTGGCTTTTGGTTTGAGAATAATCCAGCAGTCTCAGCTGCCTTTGTTAGGCAATTCTTGCATGGTCATTAGGCACAGCATCATGTGATTGCCATTTGTGATTACCTACCAGCTTCACCATTGACTTATTGGAAGCTAGCAGAGAAGGTCACAAATGGCAATCATGTAACCATGGGACACCATGACTCTTGTAATTGTAGGCTGGTTGCCAAATACCAGAATCGTACTCACGTGACTATGGAAATTCTGCAATGGCTGCAACTTTGAGGACCAGTCATAAATCTTCTTGTTCCAAACAATTGCAACTTCGAACAATCATACTTTGTGATCACATTTAATGACAGAGTTGTCGAATCCAATTAGCATTGTTCACTGAGAATCATCAAATTATGATCATTCATTCAGTGACTGTTCAACATTATGATGGCACTGAACAAAGGGACTTACAACTGGTCCTCAAAATTCTGAACATTATAGCGCCACCATGGTGACATGAATAAAACTCAGGCACTTGACAACCTACACCAGACTTTCTATTCTTGCATGCACTGGGTCCTTCGTTCATTCAACCTATCAGTATCCTCTTTCTCCAGCCTGTGTTCTCAGCCTCTTTGGGCCTCTCTGCGTTTGCACAAAAGCACGCATCCCACATCTTCTTTCCCTGCTTTTCCACATGCTTGTACACATGCGTGCACTCTGTACTCACTTTTCCTAAATTCTCTGAGCTTGTGCTGCACTGCAGTAACCCTATAATGGCACATAGCCTGCACCAGGCCTCTCAGGGCCTTCCACCTCACTGTGAGACCTCTGCACTCCTTACCTCTGAGGTGAAATTCAAAATTTTCCCCTACCAGTTCTGTGGGCGTGGCTTGGTGGCAGTACCAGCCAGAGGTGGTATTTGCCAGTTCTCTGAACTATTCAAAATTTCCACTACCGGTTCTCTAGAACATGTTAGAACCTGCTGGATTTCACCCCTGCCTTACCTGGAACTTTCTCTACTTCCTGCGTAACTACCAGCATATCTTGGGTTTACAATAATAACCAGATTGCAATTGCTGTTGTAACTCAAGAACTACCTGTAACCATAATTAATATACAGCTATGTGCTATATTGAATCATAATCATTATTTCTGAACATTTCTCCAGTCTAGATCTTCCATTTGTTTAGGGATAAACTTGCTATTCAGCCTTGTTTATATGGGTACTAAATCTATGCAGCTTCCAACACAAATATTAATTGTCCCATAAATTTTATTGGTACATTTGTTATTCTATTTTGGAACGGCTAGGTTGAAAACCATCAACAAAAGACAGCTAGCTCAATTTTATTTCATGTTTGCCAGAATAAATTAATTTACTATTTTTTTCTATGTATGCTTGTAAGTCCAAATAATAGTTTGATATTTTTCATAGAACAAGCTATGGATGGATGGAAGGAAGGAAGGAAGGAAGGAAGGAAGGAAGGAAGGAAGGAAGGAAGGAAGGAAGGAAGGAAATATGTTTTTCTGGTTGGGTCAAACACCGGGTGAGAAATATACAAAATGCCACAGAATAATTTTATCAATTAATTCTATGGATTTTGTGTGTGTGTGTGTGTGTTTGATGTGCCTGTTGTTATTATTATTAACCCAAATCAATCTACTCCAGAATGAAGATTTCTTCATTAAAGATTATGGATCATAGTCTACCATGTTGGCCCAGGCCATATTGATAGATCTTTATTATGTTTTGTTTGTTTAATTTAATAAAAAAATTTAATAAAACAAACAAACATTATGGTTTGTCAGATGGTCAGCGAGATATTCAGACTTGGTCTGGCAGTTTTATCCACCGATCGAGTCCTTCCCAAGGAACTAGGATAAGCAGATGTGGATGTTTGATGGTGTTAAAGGCATCATCACATTATTTTCTTGTCTAGAACTGAGAGAGAAGAGAGAGTGACTGGCTCAAAGTTACCTAGTGGCTTCTGTGCCTTAATGTGGACTAGAAACTGGGGCTGCTTGCTCCTAATCCTTCTGGATGTAACCATGTTACTTTTAACATGTAACCACACCAGCTCTCATTCATGTTTGTTTGTTTGTTTGTTTGTTTGTTCCACTTGTATGCCACATTTCTCCGAAGAGTCAAAGTGGCTTACAATGCATTTTAAAACCATATATAAAAACATTAAACATTAAAACATTAAAAACAATTAAAACCCATTCACACCATTCATGGCCGGATCTCGCCAGATCACAACAGCGAGATCAACGGTCCCAGGCCTGCCGGAAAATCCAGATCTTCACCGCTTTTCAGAAGGCCAATAGGGTGGAGATGGTCCGGATCTCAGGAGTAACTGGTTCCAGAGAGCTGGGGCAGCCACAGAGAAGGCCCTCCCCTGCAGGCCCGCCAGCCAGCATTGTTTAGCTGACAGGACCCGGAGGAGACCAACTCTGTGGGATCTTACCGGTTGCTGGGAGCTATGCGGTAGAAGGCGGTATATAAGACTGTAATAAGACTGTGTATGACTGACACACGGACACACACACACACACACCCACTGATCCAAACATTTTCCACAGAGTGGCTATAATTTATGAATCATAAGGTGTGTATGTGTATAATTTGTTTTCTTGGACCTGTGCTCTCAAATATACATGCTTATATAAAATCAATCATAATATTTTCCATATTCTGTAGAATATTCTATAGAATATTGAATATTCATCACCACAGAATATTCATTCGCACATCCCCAATCCACTCTTTTTTGTCTTTCCTGTAGTCTGACTTGAACATCTTATTAACAATTTGTATAAGTGTCTCATCTAGAATATTATGCTACACTAGACTGTTGACTCCAATTTCATAAATGTGAAAGAAGTGAGCAAATTAAGTAGTATGAACTATGACAGTCCTCTGACATTGACAGTGTAGGATTCTGGCCCACACATGCTGTACAGCATAATGATTACATTACAATCTTGTGATATTATTCAAAATGACTTCAGATAAATGAATGATAAACTAGGGGTTATGCTTCCTTTATTACAGGGCTGATAAGGTAGCTAATCAGTGTCCAAGTATATGTCATTACATAAATTATGAACCAGAGTTTGATGTGAATTCCCCAACGAGGCTGAGCCCGAATGTCATCTTTAGAGAGTGTAAAGGCTGAAAAACGGATTCTGAAAACAATAGCCTTTCTTCTGTGGTTTAGCGGTGCTAGGAAATTAAATAGAAATAAGAGATTGCTTTCTTGTTAGACATTTAGTCTCAGATTTCAGTTGTAATGAAGCTGACTGTATCAGTGCTTTCTCTACCTCATAATTAAATATTCTAATCTGCTAAATCAGAAAAGAGGCTCATCAGGTTGCTGCCATGACTTCACCAGATGTTGCTTTGTTACTGCAACCATCCTAGTAAGATGTGGGAACAAAGATCTATTAGAAGAAAAATTCTGATATGGTGAATCAACTTGTTTGTATATCCATGTGTGTGTGTCTATTGGGGGAGGGGGGGAGGGAGAGAGGGAGGTAAGGAGGGAGAGAAGGAGGCAGGGAGGGAAGGAGCGAGATTATATAGCATCAATTCAGTGTAGACTCCTATCAACCACATAGATAAAATTTCTCCATGATGTAACCTGTTCTTCCAGGTCTCCCAATGGTGCACTTACTGCCATTGTAATTGAGACCATCCAACTTGCTGCTGGTCATCCTCTTCTTCCTTGTCCTTACTATCTTTCCCAGCATTAAAGCATTCTCTAAAGAGTTATATCTTTGCCTAATATGTCCAATATTAGGATAATTTGAGTCTGGTCGTTTGTGCTTTTAGTCAAAACTCCAGATTGATTTGTTCAATGATCCATTGGTTTGTTTTCTTGGCATCCATGGTATTGTCAGGAATCTCCTCCAATATCTAAGCCTTGGTAGTTCATATCCTGGGCTCATCCTTCCTAACACAAAAACTGTATTGAGACACTCTGAACCAATAAATGCATGATTCAGCAAGTGTCTGATTTACATCTTTTCCCCTGGACCCCCATGATCACAATGCCTCTTTCTACTGTTGGATAGTCTATTTTGGTCTAAAGAGTTCATGCAAGGTTGCAACACTCTACACTTCACTCAGAATTTGCAAGGGAGCTCTATAATTGCCATGTGAGTTTCTTCAGAGCTGGGATATGTCTTTGCCTAGAGAAACTATTCACAAGTAGTTCAATAGTTGTATCAGAAATTGGAAATAAATATTTAATTAGCCTGCCAGAGTGTTCATCTGCACAGAAAGTTACATTACTCTCCAATATTGGAAAGGAAGTAGATTTCTGAATAACTTTTGGGAGAGGGAAAAAAATAGCATGTTTTCGTAGAGAAACAGGGAGAAGAGCTGTAGGAAGTCATTGCAATAGTATTTTCTTGTTGTTCCTTCCCTCCCTTAACTATTTCTAGAGGTTTCTAGAATGTGGGGTACTGGCTTCAGAGCTTCTTCAGGAGTCCCATCAAACTTAATTGTACCAAAAGGAAAAATATTAAATGCCTGGGAAATCACACCGACTCTTCTTTATTTAAAAGTATAAAACCATCTATTTGTTTTGGTTTTTCCTCTCACAAAGATCCAGTGCAGAAGTTTATATCATTATCTAGGGCATCAAGAGGCTTTACTGAGAGACCACTGTATTCTGAGCATGAGAGTCAAATTGACCTGTGCTTCATGATTGTGACTGTGAGTTCTGTAACAAGAAAAAACAAAAGGAAAAGCATGCTGAATTTTTGCTTAGCTCTATCATTTTTGCAATAATTTAATTACACTTACAAAAAATAGCTGAAATAAGTTACCCTGAAAAGTGGGTAAATAATGTCTGAACTACATTTCGTAAAATGTCATATCATATGTTTCCTGGACAGATTCTCCTTTCCGGCTCAGAATTATACATATGTACAACCATACATATAAACACCTCTGGCTGCTTTTGCATCCTGCATTATTTCCACTGGTATGCCAAACATGCAATAGGTATACTTGGTGACTAAGCTGTTTATCAAAATGTGTCCAATTTGAATCTAGTAATACACAAAGGACATATTCACATTTATCATTTAAACTGCTCCTGTCCTGTGTTCATCCAAGCTTGTCTCCAAACTAGTTTAAGTAAATCCTGTCTGGACTCAGAGACTTTGGCCACAGCTTGCAACATTTTCACACCAGATTATACACTGCCACTGGACAATTAGACAACCCCCTTACTGCGTTGCCCTCCAACTTTTCTGTCCAATGAAACCAATTGCTAATTACTTTCCTTCCTGGAGTTAGTCTTCTTGAACTTTACACACACACATGCAAACTTAATTTTCTGTAAATAGGACTATTCATATTGACCCATCATTCTGGATGATTACAAAGGAATATGATTAATGATATGAGGACTTGACTTATCAGAATAGCTGTATGGTTTTAAGCAAACACTATTGCTGTGTTTGCTTTATGAAAGCATTATGAGATAATTTAAAACTGACTTTTCCCTCCCTGTATTCCTATAAGGAATACCACTGGATATTCTTAAGTTTCTTTTTGTGGACCTGACAGTCAGAAATAAAAAAATCATTCTTACCACCTGTCATAGTAAGACAATAAACACAGACTCCCTACTGTGTTATTTACACGGGCAACTTTGCTGTTGTAGACCTGCATTTAAAAGTTGCGATGTACTCATCTAATCTTTAATTTGTAGTTTTTAGTTTCTGTCAGCTGGGATGCCAAAACACAAAGACAACTGGAAAAATATATGTGGTGGAAAATTTGGCTTGGAAAGAGTTTAGTTTAGCATCTAATTTGATGTAACTATATGACTTTGTTTATTCAGGCAGTTTTCTAAATGCAGTTGGATTCAGACAGGATTTGTTTTTATTTAATAGTAATGTTATTAAACATTACAATTAAAAAGATAAAAACTATTACAAATTTAAAAAGAATGAAAAGGAAAAATTCAAAGTGAAAAAAAAACAAAAGAAAAAAGAATATAATAAAGAAAAAGAAAATAAATATATAAAGAAATTACTCCCCTGCTTATCACAACAGGTGTAATAACATTTTAGTAATATCACTTCTCTTAAAATGCAACAAATAATAACTTCTCTCCATTTTTCATCTCTTACTTATAAATCCTTAAAGTCTTATCATTCAGTTATAATCAGCAAAAGTCCATTAAGGGCTATCAGAGATAACAAGATATCCAGTGTAATTAAATAAACCAACTTTATATTCCTTTTACTTTTAACAATCTTGATCTCTTTTTTCTTTGTTCCCTTCTCAAAAATTGAAATAAAATAAAATAAAAATTCTCACGAAACTTTAACAAGTATCTTTTGTAAATCCAGTATAGGAACATTATCCAGGCCACTCTTTTAGTTTGTTATTTGCATATTCCTTTTAATTATTAAGACATTAACTGAAGTTATTGCTATATCTAATGTAACATCCTTTTCCATATCATTTTTGTAGTCTGTCATTTTAAAATCCATTTTCAGATCAGTCACAATCTTGTCAGTGTAACTTGTTCCTCTTTCATAATATATTTTAAACACAGTCTGTCCATAAATACAGTCATTCTTAAAGTTAACTTTTGATTCCATTGTTCACAAATATCCTTCAATACATCCAATGTTAAAGTATTTTGCTCTATTCTGTATTAGTAAGTCAGATTTAAATATTCTTCTCCTTTAATTGTAATCTTTAGTTCCTTCTTGTTCCCTGTAATGTCCAACCTTCAAAGTCCCATCCTATCATGTTGGTTCTTTTAAAAAGATTTTTAAAGCACTCAAAACAAAAGAATTTTCCCACAGGAAGAATTCTTATAATTAATTCAAAAGTCTTATTGCCCCTTTCTGTATTAAGAATTTGACTGTGAAATGACCATATTCTGACTAGTATAGACATCTATTCATGTAGGTTTTTAATTATATGTAAGAATCTCAAGGAGATATAGGAAGAGTTTCCATTACACTAGCCTCTTGATCTATAGTCAAATGAGGGGCGGGGGAGGGGAAGCCACATTGATGATGCCAGTATAGTTTTACACTCATGTTCTGAGCTATCCCAATCAATCATTGATTTGACGATGTTACAGATGCTTGGAGACCAACTCTGGCTTGATTTGGAAAGAATCCCAAGGGTTTTGATTGAGTCTAATTCTGAAGCTATGTATTTATATAAACAGTACAATGGAGGAAGCCAAATGATAGGATATAATATCTCAGTTTTCTAGATCCTGGAATAAATGAAAAATATCCTTTATGTCTTTGGTTGGTCAGCAATCTAAATGTATAATTGTTAGAAGGAAAGACAGACTAGGATACAAAATGCAACTAACTCAGTACTATGGCTACCTGCCCTTGTCTGACACTCGGGTAAATCCAGAGAGTATGCAGATCTCATATTAGTACCTTTAAGTAGCATTTCTCCATTTCCAGTAACAGTCTCCATGTAATTGATTATGCATATTTATTCTTTCCATTGTTCTTTTTTAATTAAAAAAAATAAAAAAACTCATAGGAACAGCTATCAGGCCCAAATAATATATATATTCAGTAAGAATCTTTGTGAACTTTAGTGAATTTTGAATTCAATTTTAGTTAACTCAAGTACTCACTAAAGTTTAGTTGACCTCAAGTTGTCTTGAGTTTTAAAAAATATGTTATCAGATTGCTTATATTTAAGATGAGAATTATACACTCAATTGTTATATAGAGGTATTCACACACAAAGAATAACTATCCTGACACCAAAATTGAAATATTTATATACATTTATTAAGATCAGCAACAAGAGGTAGGGAGTTAGGTAGGTACCCTGTTTCCCCCAAAATTATCAGGGATGAATACCTGATAATAAGCCCAATCGGACTTCTGAGTGCATGGCAATAAGACCATGTGCTTATTTCAGTGTTAAAAAATATATATAAGACAGGGACTTATTTTCGGGGAAACAAGGTAGGTAGGTAGGTAGATAGATAGATAGACAGGCAGGCAGGCAGGCAGGCAGGCAGGCAGGGCAACCGAGCAATATAAATGATAGATAATCAATCCACTGCGAGATAAAAGCCTTTTTAGTGAAGATTATAGGCTGTAAACTGACATGTTAATCCAATGCAGTTTGATTGACAACTATTTTTCATAATCCCAGTTTAGGGCTATGATAGAGCTACTGGTTCAAAGTCACTTAGCCAGCTTCCATGACCAAGGAAGAGCTAGAACCACTATACCACATTATTTCTCCTTCATATACATGTGTTGTTGTTTTTTAACATAGCGGACAGAGTATAGATGAATGATAAGCTGCAGTGTATGTGTGTGAATGCATATTATTTATTTTTTCAAATCGGCATTCTTAAAAGAATTGTTTTGAGACACCATGGTAGATTTTTGGTGTTAGATTCCAGTGTATACATTTGCTAACAACTACAAAAACCCTTATTTCTATCCGCACTGGTGACAAATCTGCCAGAAAGTGACTGGTTGATATGCCTTTTTATTACTGGAGCTGCCTTGTTTTTTTCCCTAGTCAAAATAAAAGAAAATCACAGGATCCTTAAAATAACAGCTGACAGCAGGTAGTTACTGAGAAATGCATGTCCCTGCCTCTTAACTTTGTAGCATCCATCCAGATGGCAGATTACAGACTGGGATCTGCGGGTTGTGACAAATACATGGGTAATAGCATTCAGCTCGCCTAACTGTAAAAGTGAATTCACTATTCTGCTTTGATTGTAGACTTGACATATCAGATGAGAAGACTCTGTGGAAGAACCTGCCAGAATAACAGCACAAATAAATGCCAGACACAAGTGCCGCTTGATGTAGAATTACAAACATTGTACCTATCATCAATTCAAATTTACCTCAGTATGTAAAGTCGTGAGTTGTTGTTACATCACATGAACAGCAGGCTTGGAAGACTGTTACTTGTTTACAGAAATACAAAAGAGACTTAAGCAACCCAACTCCCTTGGGGTTTCCTCAAGCAAAGTAACTCCAGCCATTGTTTTGCTAGGGAAAATAGAAAGAAATCACAGTATAACACATGCTCTCTACATAGTTTGAATATGATTTAACATGCTCATCTATATGCACTTCCAAATCATGGTATTGCTTATTTGGGTTTTGTAAGAGAAGATGCTTTGAACTTTGTGCTTTGGAAGTATCAAATGAGATTTGGAAAAGGTGTAGAGCAAATATTTTTTTTAAGTCTTTTCAGTAAAACCTTCCAATAATGGCAAATATATATAATGCTTATACCATATTTTTAGATTGTTTCATGGAGACCAAAATAAATTTGGACCTGTTTGATTTACAAAGAGAACTAAATACTTTATTTTTGGAGGAGGAGGGGGAGGAAGAGGAAGAGGAAGAGGAAGAGGAAGAAGAAGAAGAAGGAGGAGGAGGAGGAGGAGGAGGAGGAGGAGGAGGAGGGGAGGAGGAAGAGGAAGAGGAAGAAGAAGGAGAAGGAGAAGGAGAAGGAGAAGGAGAAGGAGAAGGAGAAGGAGAAGGAGAAGGAGAAGGAGAAGAAGAATGCATTGAAGTTAGTAGGTTTACTAAATATGAAAAAGACCAAACTGGCTTATAAGAAATACCAAATTAAGAATAAAAAACAAACATGGCAAGGCAAAGCACAACATGGGCAATACATTTCTAAAATAAAAAATAGCTGGAAAGTAGATAACAAGACCTGGCAATGGAAAAGAGCAAAAAATTTGAAGAAAAATAATTCTGGCTGCACAAGACTAAACCTTAAAAACAAATGCATATAAAGTCAGAATTGAGAAGACAGTGCTAAAGAGCAGATACTGCCTCTGCAAAGAAGATAAAAACAACAACAACAACAACAATGGACTGTCTAGTTACTTGCTGCAGGCAATCAAGAGCATGGACTGATTACAAACAATATAGCATGACAAAGAAGCAAAAATGGTGCATTGAATATCTGCAAGAAATACTGCTTGCCTGCAAGCAAGAACTGGTGGAACCACAAAATAGACAAAGTAATAGAAAACGAAGCAGCTACAGTGCTCTGTGACTTTAAAATTCATATAAGCATTTACAACATAACACTCTAGACTTAACAATGGTCGATAAGAAAGACAAAATGTCTGGATAGTGGACATTGCAAAAAAAGTGCCTTGGGTGCAATCCCAAGCCATCTGGAGCACCATTTGAACATTATCAGCAACAAAATCACCACCATTCATTTGCGAAAGGCAACTTTATTTGGAACAGGTTACATCTTGTGACAATACCTTTAATATCATTAAACAATAATATCTGCCTATCCCAGGTTCTTAGAAAGGTCTGAATAGGACTGAAAACACCAAATCCAGCCTAAATGTCTGTCTGACTGTCTATAGTAATATTAGTTCTATGGAGATCCACCTGATAGTTTTAATAACAGAACAACGTAACGCAACGCAACGCAACGCAACGCAACACAACACAACACAACACAACACAACACAACACAACACAACACAACACAACATAACATAACATAACATAACATAACATAACATAACATAACATAACATAACATAATATAACCAAACAATGTCGGCTGGCAGCCCCCAGGGGGAGAGCCTTCTCTGTGGGGGCACGTACTATCTGGAACGAGCTCCCCCTGGAGATACGGATGATTCTGGATCTATGCACCTTCCGCCGCGCTCTGAAGACCTTTTTATTTCACCAGGCTGGTCTGGCCTAACCTTTCCCATTCTCTTTTTAATGTAAATTTTAATGTAAATTTTAATTTGTTCTTAACCTGGGGTTTTAAATTTGTCTTGGGTAAATTGATTTAATTTGATTTTACTTCTGCTCTTAAATTTTTGTATTCTATGTGTTTTATCCTGTGCCTGTTCACTGCCCTGAGTCTTTCGGGAGTAGGGCGGTATACAAATTAAATAAAATGAACATGAACATGAACATCAGCAGCACAACTATAATAGTAGATTTGGCTCTCCAATTCCGGGATCTACTAAAAATTGTCTTTTGCTTCAGCTTTTATTCTAAATAAATTTTAATAACAATTTTTCTTTTAGACAGAATTGGAGAAGATAGAAGAGCTTTCTGTGTAAAATGTTCATCTTAATTGAGATAATTAGGGTTTACTATCACACTATATCCTTGCTCAGATTTTCAGACTGATAGTTCGTTCAGCAAAGGAAGGGTACAAAAGCCAAATCTGAACACCATGGAAGATAAGCCTGTACTCTAGATTATGGTCCTGAAATGAACAGTCAATATGTTAAATTCATCTGTAGGCTACATTATTTTTGAGAAAAGGAACTTTGATTATTTAATATTACAAACTCAAAAAAGAGGTCACACATCATTCTAGGCTACTAAAATGTGGTTTGCTTCTCTGTAATCCAGTACAGTGTCTGAATCAGTCACCATTGTTTCTAAAACCATATCTTTAGATGATAGCATATTATGCAAATCAATCCAATTATATTTTATTTACTAAACCTAATTAAGCAAACCTTCTCTTAATATAATATGCGAACGTAGCCATGGAAATGCAGAGTTAGAAATGACCTTAAATTTCAACAAAGGCTTTGTTTGGCACTGCAGGATATCTACGGCATTCTCAAAAGATGGACATGCAACATCTGATTAACAATTTCTAGTGAAAAACAACCCCCCTCCCTTCCAGACAGGTAATACCATTTGAAAGTACTTTGTAATGCTTAGTTGAAATTTCTTGTCTTCATATTTGAAAAAAGTTGTTGCCACCCTTTGGCTCCATTCCAGTTGGTTGGACCTTGGAAACCAAATTATTTTCCTCCTTGTGAGTTCCAGCAGTTCTCGTAGTTAGAAGAAGCCATCTAGGAAGCATCTATTGGGAATATGCAAAGCATGTGAAGAAACCTTCTCAGATAATGGAACTGCCACATGACACTTTAAGGCATTATTCATTTTGTTTTTAGAAGCCTATCTAAATTTTCCACAGTCTTACCTGATATTCTCCTTGAACTGTATGGTTCAAAACTTGAAGCAATGCTCAAGCAAATTCTGATCAATGTTGAGATCTGGAGGTTGAGATCTGGAGCATTAACTTTCTAAGTACTCATTACTTCCTGATTCATGTTTACTTTGTAGTCTAATATCCTCACTTACCTGAACTGAATTGAGTATGGACTTAGCCATATATTGTCATTTGCTATGTTCTGAAATAGCTATATTTATAGCAATATATTTATGTCAACAGTAATGTTGACAGTTAGGCTTCAAGTCAAATACGCTTTAGAAGGGGGTCTTTCTAAACATGACTATAATGGCAAAGGAACATTTCAAGTCTATTATTCTAAAATCTGAAGGAGAGTATCCGTGAGATGTATGGCTTATGGAAATAAGAATAGTTTTCATATATATCTATATGCAGTACAGTATAACTATAACTATTTTTAGAACTTATATCCTCAATATACAGATTTTGTCTAAGTATATGAACCTCTAAGAAACATGCAGGCTTTGGTTTATGTGGGTTTTGGTTGTTTTTTTTTTTTTTTTTTTGCAATGAAGAGCCATTCTAGGCAAAGCTCTGTATGCAATAATTGCTATAGAGATTCCTCATCCCAGCTATTAATCACCCTACAAAAAGTTTTCCTGATCTTAAAAAGTCTCCTCTCTATCACCTTCTCCCTTTCAGATGCTTAAATCATTATCTGTAGATCTGATCATTTTAAAACTGCTATAAAGTATAAACCAGCTTTACCTTCCATTGTGGGGAAACAAATTGCTTGTCCGATTCATCAAAAATCAAAAACTTGTTGAGATGCGCATTGAATAAATAAATAAATAAACTAAGAGGAAAAGTTATGCAAAGTCATATAATTGTAATATGTACTACTAGTGTTTAAATACTATAAACTCTATGTATGCTATTGAATCTATAGATTTAAAACACACCTGTCATGCGCAAAGTATCAGGACCATATGTTAAGTTGCAGTTCAGAAAGATTGACTGTTCAAGTCTATGTCCAAGAATCTAGTCAACTAAAGTTCAGATCTGAATTTGCACCAAATAAGGGTTAACAGAATCCAAGAAGGGCTGAATTTGGACAACATAAAGACTCTAAGCTGATAACACTTTAACTCCTCCCTCCAGCTCTGGTTGCTCTTCTCCTACGTCACCCTACAATATCCATTGGGATTATGTTTAGTTTAAGAAAGTTTTATTCACTCTGCACATAGCAGAATCCTTCAAGTATTTATTGAATAATTAAGCCTTTAGATATATCCTTCAGAACAGACTTACCTATTCAAATATACGTTGGATTGCAGTTTCAGGAAGAATGTAAACTATTTGCCTTGGAAATGAAAGTGGGGGGGTTAATTCATTTTAAGGTAAGAAAATTGCACTTTTAATCAATAAGTCATAGTATAATGTATGGCTGGGCTTTGCGAAATACAATGAGATTTTACACCCTACTATTGTCTGAATTGATGATCATCTAAAGGATTTCTTTATATCTTCATATATACATAAAGATCATAGCAACAGCTATTTAAATTATTTAAAATGCAAGGGACGGTAATATATGTAAAAGTAAATTAAACATATTAGCAGGACATGACTAAATGATCTGGATAACTCTATGAGATTCCATTGCAGGTGGCAATATCCTGTTCTTAAATTACATTTCAGCTAGTGAACATAATAAATCCTCTTGTGTTATATTTTGCTAGTAGCAACGTATACTCACATTATTCTATTTGACCTCATTACTGCTAATCATTATCACATTTTTAATAGCTGCCACAATGAGTGAAACGGTTAATGCTGTATTTCTTGCCGAAGAGAGCCTGTCAGGTTATTGATGACAAATTAAAATTAATAAAGAAGATCTGTGTAGAATCTGAGGTTATGGAATAACTTTGAGCGTCCAGATGATTGGGAAAGTCTCTGGGGCCCTCTGTGAAGAATAATGTTTTTGGTGTACGTATATTGTCTTGAAAGCAATGCTAAAACTGCCAAATCTCTGCTTTTGCCTGGAAGACTTCGTGAAACAGGAGCTGTATTCTTTTGGCCCTCATCAGATGTAATTTATTCCTCAGAGAGATATTTCCCGTACTGTACACCTTAGCTTGGCGGCCGTAATAATACAATGTTTCTAAGGTTCTACAGTTTTATTTACCTCAGTAAGGACCTTTACAAGAGCAATCTCAGCCAAACATTGTAGGAGTGCAGATAATATAACAAATAACTAAAAGTTCAATACAGCATTTCTTTGCACGTACACTGGCTCTGCCGTTCAGTACATTTGTCCTGATACTATTTACTTTGGTCTTTTCCTTTTTGCAATTTCATTCCCAAATCGCTGTTTACTAAGGATATCTGGAAAATAGGCTGCCTCCATTTCTTCCCAATGTCTAAATCGCACAAGGTATAATCTCACCTCTATGCCTTAACATGTTTTTATTTGCATGTCTTTTGCATGCTTTACGCATTTCAAAGATCAGGATTTATTAAAGATGGATAGTTCATTGGGGACCAAAAAAATCATTCTTCACCTGGGATTGTGTTTCAAGGCCATCCCGTGTTCCTAGAATTAATTGAACATAGTGCTGTTAGTTCAGTCCTTAGTAGATAGTTGGCCACATCATGGAATCACCAGATACAATTTCGACTACGCCCAGGAGGCACACCAGTGAGACTGAAAAGACAAAGTAGTCCTTTGAGGTCAACACGGGGTCATTTGTGGGTCAGAGAAATTTCAACACTCTGCCTTTCCCAGTGACATGGGAGAGAAAAACCAATTACTGTATGCACACAGAATTCTTTGATACAATAAGAAAAGAATGTGATTTCACTAATTTTTTGAGTGGTAATAAGATGAATTTAACTGGGCAGATAAGTTAACCATTATTGCTTGACATCAAGCAACAATCTCTGATTCATTCCTGAAATTATTAGAGGCAAACCCAGATTGAATCAGATATGCCTTTCTTGTTTCTGGTATTATTATGCTTCACAACACTAATGCACAACCAAGGATGAAAAAACAGTTAGGGAATTGTACTTGGGTAAATATTCCAGGAAGCTTTACTACTCACATTTAAATTAAAGCTTAAGTGTCACATGTCAGAATTGTAGACATTTAGTTTATCTTTGTCCAAATGCTTAAAGCAATATTCATTCTGCAGGTTTTTTTAAAACTTGATTCATGCATTATATTAACAGTACTTTCAATGAGAAGCTGTAACACCACTGGAGTTTATAATTGCTATTTAAAATATAAATATTATCTATGACGTTTTCTTTATAGCAGTGTTTCTCAACCTTGGCAACTTTAAAACATGTGGACTCCAATTCCCAATACTGGGACCTGAAGACCACATGTTTTAAAGTTGCCAAGGTTGAGAAAACACTGCTCTACAGAAGTGGTTTGCCATGATCTATTTATAGGATGATTTTGGATTTCCCAGTGTAGCCTACAGTCCAGGCATTCCCAAGTAGTTTCCTATCCAAGTATGAGCAGATGTGACCTTGCTTAGCTTCCAAATGCAGGCAAGATTAGCTAACCTTATTTCAAATTATTTAAATGACAGCTTGATGTTGAAGTCCATAAGAAGCAAGTAAAATTGATATGCTAACAAATGGGCTCTAACATAATTAAAATTTAAAATAAAATACGGAAAATTAGGAGTTAATTCATGTAAACATTTTCCTCAGTCGCCCTTTATTTTGCCATGGTCCTCATACAAATGATTGAAGCACATGAATCTAGCAAACTTATTTTTACCATTTTTTAAAATGAGCATACTATGCACATCAGAGGTAAAGCACTAAGATTACATTTTACATTAAGTTCACATTGCAACATGATATGCAAATGTTCCTATGCAAATACAAAGCTCTAGAAGATAAATGTGTTACATCTTTAACTAGTTAACTATGACTGTGAAGTATGGTGTGAGAAGTACAGTGGTTTCAATTTTATATCTTTCTTGTAAATAATGCATAAAGTATGTAGATGTTGTCAAAATATGATTAAGCTATTAGCTTTATAGTTTTCATAGTTAAGAATGTGTTCGGCATGCAGCTTCTAATAACTCATTTCTAAATGCAGAAACTATTATAAAATATTTCTTGTTCATGTCAACGCTATCATGTGGCATAATGATTTTGCTTAAAACCAAGTTAAATGAGGAGTAAAATTAAACAATATTGCATGAATTGTGTTTGACTAATTTTGTGTCACATTATATTAGCCAAGCCTTCAGAATATGTGTTAATGACAAATAGGGTAAGCCCCAACATACTTTTTACAACTGTAAAAGCACCCTTAAGTCATTAACTTTTAAAGGTTCATTTTGTTCACTGTTGTTGTTTTTTTTTAGCCAGTGGCTTTTTAGTTATTATGTTGGTCTATAATTCTGAATGTGAGATATATATATATACTGTATGTCTGCATATGTCATTGAGACTTACTGCCAGCATTTGGGACATGTTTCTGAGTGATATAGCAATACCTAATAATGGATGAGCTTTGCGGATTTGAAGTAAACATGACTAAGGTTGAATTTTTAATATGGAAATACCATTTACATATGCAGCATGTTGGGGAAAGAGGAGCTTGAAAGGGAGAGCTTGAATAAGATTTAAGTCAACAGTAAAGTCACCTGATATGTCAGGTGCCAGTTATGCCCAGTTAAGGCAATTCAAGGCTAGAAACAAATTTTGGTATGCGATTTGCCCTCTAGATTAATGACTAGGAAAAGGCAGTTGAATTAAACCCACTGCATTCAACAGCTGTGCCTACATGTATAGTGATCCATGCTGGGCTCTAGCCACAGGATATCATTTAACACAGGAGTTGACTGACTTCAGCCTTTATGCTTTATTTTTCAGAATTAGGATTCCTGAGCTCACCAGTGGATTTTTAATTTACAAAAGGATGAGGCTTTTATCTCTTCAATTATCTTGAGCACTTTGTTTAATTACTTAAGGAGGACTTTGCTGAGTCAAGACCAAGCCCAATGGCTCTAGTTCTCATTTGCCAATATTCAAGTCATATGCAAGCACTGTGTAATGGCTGCAAATTAACCAGTCAATATGGTTAAAATATATTAAAAAAAGGCATTTCAGGCCCCTTGTTGGATTAAATAATGGTCCATTAGGTGCAGCAGCTAACTTGCAACTATAGCCATACAACAGTTTCTAGGAAAAACATTGTAGAAGTGAAAGACAGCAGTGAACTGTTGCTTGTGACATTGGGTGAGTGAACTGACCTGTCAACTCAAACACGTACACCAGAAGAAAAGATAGATAGATAGATAGATAGATAGATAGATAGATAGATAGATAGAATTTCTAAGGGTTAAACAAACCTTCACTTGGGCTAACTTTTCTGCATTTGTTCTGTTAATGTTACTACAATATTCACTTAATTGCTTATTTCACTAATTATTATCTATTAGATTTATTTGTTAGGACTAATCAACTACAGGAGAGGTATGATCTAGAAAGCAAGATACAAATATTTAAAATAAATAGATTCATAATTATTTCTTAATTTAAGGAAGGAGGGGAGGAGAGAATGACACACAGTATCAATAGTTTAAGAAATTGTGCTTAGTTCAGAAAACAGGTGCTTGCTACTACCTATTTATTGATTTGAGAACACGACCTTCATTTTTTCATTCATAGTTCCATATGAATAATTCTATTAGAGATTCCTTTCTCATGTTTCCTTTAAAAATAGCATTCTTCCCAGAAATGCAGGATACAAGAGGTGGCCTGATGGATTTATATATTCCCAGATATCCCATGGCCCTTTGATAAATCCATAGGATGACCTCTAAAATATATAATAACGGGGTCAGTCTTGATTATTCATATTCTGGTTCAGACATGTCAATCTAACTACATAGACCAGATCATGAATTCAATTCCACAAGATGTTTACAATTACCTTTATTATGATTGACTATAATAAAATAATCTTGCAAGTCTGATTTTGCTTAGTTCTTCCCTCCTGCATCTTATAAATTAGTGAATTGCACAAGTGTCTGTCTGAGCCACTTTGAAACTTTAAAAATGCTTCAGTCTTGTCAATGAGTGTGATTATCTCATTTGGGTCATCTTCCTTAGTCTCTACAAGAACCTTGAAAAATATTCATGAATATCTATGATGAGCCATTTAAGATCACAGGTTCAGTGATGAAGGATTATGACTCATGGTGGCACAGTGGTTAGAATGCAGTATTGCAGGCTGATTCTGCCCACAACCAGGAGTTCGAATCTCACCAGGCTCAAGGTTGACTCAGCCTTCCATCCTTCCGAGATCGGTGAAATGAGGACCCAGATTGTTGGGGGCAATATGCTGACTCTGTAAACAATTTAGGGAGGGCTGTAAAGCACTATGAAGCAGTCTAAGAGCTATTCCTATTGTTGCTATTCATACAAACACACAGCATTAGAATCTGTGTTCTAAAGCATTAGAAACGAAGCATTAGAAAATAGGACAATTTTGGCCCATGGTGAATATAGTATAATTTATATACCGTGGCCCAAAAATTGTCCTTGCATTTTCTCAAAAGGTCTCCTCTGAAGAAGATGCCTGTTTTTCTACGTTATGTTCAGGGTGCTTGAGCATTTAATTTGAATCCCTTGGGGGTATTTCGTTATTGTTGGAATGCTAGAAAGTACTAGTGTTAACATTGTTGTTTTCAAACATTAGGCGTGTTCATTGCATCAGTTGCAGAGGCCTTTATTTGATGGCAAGCAATGCACAGAGTGTTTATTTCTTGATCTTGGAATTAACCCAGCTATTTTCAGTGATACAAACATGTTTTCTCACAATGGTTTGCAGTGCTTTGTCTGGGAAAACCCAAGATTCGTTTAGAAGTTTATTTAAGTCATGACAAACTTTATTGAAATTTAACATGGGTATTGATCTGCTGAAGTATGTGCAACATATTGATGCTATTTTCTGATTCATCTGAATGGATAGTAGGGTCACTGATCTGGCTTGAATACTACACAAATTAATTGTGCAACCTAAGACATTTCTCAGAATCTTTTATTAGACTTTATATAACTGCGGCAGATTGATTCATATGTAGATTCTTTTTCAATGGCAAAGTCACTCAGACAGCAGAGGCCTTATTTATCAGTTTTGCTGAAATGTAGCCTCCTGCCACCATGTGATTGCTATCAAGCAAACAATACCAGTGCTAATTTCAAGGAATGCTACTAAGGTTTCAGCTGCTGGGCGATGAGAACACTATCATCTAATTTGTGAAATATTTTGCCAGCTCTAAAGGTATGCTTGTTTAGAAATCAAAGATTGAATCCCATTGGTCCAATTAAAACAACTTTTTTGGGGCGAGGGAGAAATGCTTTACTAGGTATTCATCATCCTAATAGAATAAACTATGTGGTTTTTAATGGTGAAACTATATCACATATCCATTATTATACATGGGGACAAAACCCTCTTTTGTCCCTCTCTTATTATGAAGAGTCAATAGAATTACCCTCTCCGCACAGCCTTCTTATTGAGCTGAAGCTACTCTTAAGACTGATCTCTTTGTGAAACCTCACAAATAATGTCTGTATATTCTAGCCAATTATGCAGTTCTGTTTATTTAAGAAGTTCATTTAGACTCTCTTGATGTAGAAGTGGATTTGCAAAGATGAAGGTGAAGCATATTAAGCAGAGAATTAATACTCTGTCTTCCTTGAAGAAGATATCATTACATATTTAGAACACATTGTGCAAAATAGCTTTTCAGACTGGGAATTTACAGGAACAGAAATTGCAAGACGTGTGGAGGACACCAGATTGGGGCAAGTAGATGTATAATAGGAATCAAAGTTTGTCCATAGTGACTAAATCTATATGTATTACAGCCATAACACTTTCATATTGACTCAACAAAGTAGGAAGCATATTTCAGTTTAGATCACACTGAGTTTAGACCACTGAGCTGGGTTGTGTTCCTTAATTTGGAATATTTTTATTGCATCCATGGCTGCAAATGATAACAGCACCAAGGCAACATCAACAGAATCAGTTATGCCATTGCAGTTTAGACTAAGGAAACCTTGTATCACCTCTTTGCTGTAAACCAATGGCACAGAAGTATACACTTTCTATTTTATAGTAATTGCAACCAATTACTATGACCAAATCCAATGTGGACTGAAGTACCTTTTCATGAGCGAGAGTAAACTCTTGGTGAGATGGTAAGATGGCTACACTGTATGTAACGTCAAAAATGTGGTTTCACAGTGCTTTAAATAATGGAATGATTTTTAATGTTTGTTTCATCTTATGGTCTGTGTTTATATCCTATTTTTATAGTAAGCTGCCTAAAGTAAATTTGTGGAGATGGATTGCTACATACATGTGATGAATGAATACATAAATAAATAAATCACATTAATATGAATGTTAGCTTTATTTATATACCAAAAGGGAACATGCCATATTTTCCATATTTTTTTTAAAAATCTGATTATTGAAAGCTCTAGCTTCAAAACAACTCAATCTATATGCAAACTTAATCAAAAAGCCCCTTATTTTCAGTGGGACAATATATGTACAATATCTATTGGATTGTAGTATCTATTGGATTGTAGTCTTGATCTCTCATATGCATCCATTAGAGTTATGTTTAAAGAGCTTGATACTAATGTGAAAGCTACCAAAATCAGCAGGTGCTTTATATGTATATGTATATGTATATGTATATGTATATGTATATGTATATGTATATGTATATGTATATGTATATGTATATGTATATGTATAAAACTGAGTAACACTTTGGATGCAAAGTCTAAAAGATGCTTGTGCAAAGAAATACCTGTAGCATTTTAAGCAGCTGTAGATGGGGACTAACTTTGTACTCTCGTGGGCTTTGATGCAGCCTTTTGCTTGCAAAGACCTAGGATTTTGTAACATGGCATGTTCCTCTGGAATTAATGAAATTGCTCACTACTAAGCACATACCACTAAGGGATAAAGGGAACTCAGTGTGGTGGATTCCTTTGACTTTCCAAGACACATGCTTTCCGGAGCATCGACTACTAAACAGCCCTTCCATTTAATTAAGCCAACTAATATCAAAGTGGTTTTTTGCATTCAAAATTCGTGATTAAACTTCTCACAGATTAAGTGGGTTTAAACCGTTGCTATTCCTGACTTTATCAGCATTATAAAATACATTAGAGATTGAGAGGATAACATTCTGCCATGTTAGGTTATAACCTAACTGCTATTTGCAGTTGTAAGGACTACTAATGGCAGAGGGACCAGATTTATTGAAGCGAAGGCACCCTGTTTAACATAGCCTTGTCATTCCATTAATAATGACTGCATAGGAGCTATCTCATTGGCATCTTTGTTGTCCTGAAAACTTAAAACTCACAGCACAATTCTTTACGATGTGCTACATCGCCCCCTCTGGGTATTCCTGACCATTATCCCATTTGGTTATATTCAAAACGGCTGCCTCCTGAGAGAGCATTAGGAGTGACCTTTAACCCTGCAATATTCTTGGTTCAAATGGCGTAATAACATGTAGTGAATATTTACAAGCATACTTATACCATAATAGAGTACTGCTGTGAACATTAGCACATATTTTCTGCTCAATCAGGCTTTGATGTAGAGCTTGCCATGCACTCTGGAGAAAATGCAGTCCCCAATAAGCTATGCTAGTGAAACACCCTTGAACCTAAACAGCTTACATAACATACACTGACGAGATGCAGATTAGCAAGCAAACATATACACTGGAAATGTTGCAAGTCCCAATAGTGTGTTCCGAGGCTGCGTAATGTCTTAAAGAGTCTTCCCGCTAGAGAAATAAGTGAGAGGGAGTTACACTATCTTGCTAAGTACCTGGGTTTAGAAGCAGCAGAAGCAGCAGAAAAATGGCTTACATCTCTCCCCACTCCCAGATAGTGATCTTATCCGTGTGGAGAAAATTAATAGTCATAAGCAGTAACGAGAACAGGCTACGTATTTCTAGTTTTCCCTCATCTCAGTTATCATATTTATTACATGACTATTCTTCCTCTGCTTTTTTTTTTTTTTTCCAAGATACCTGCCACAGACTTTCAAACATGAGGTCAAAGATGGCTGGCAGCACTTAAACGAACTTCACTCCTTTCCAAATCAACCTCTGTTTGTTTTTTTGCTCCCAAAGAAAAAAGAGTTTCTACTTCAAGACATTTTATACTATGATGGTTCCAGTGACATTACCCTGGTCAGGAACTTGGTGCATAAATCACAATTTATAGCTTTAGCTGCCTATGTTGCTATAATGGCAGAATGATATGGTCACCCAAATCCAATTATTTGTTCTGGGCATGGGACTTTTAACAGAGGCACTTCAATGATTCTCCAATCATTTCTGCAGAACTACTGTATACTGGCACATTGAAGAACCAGCTGGAAGGAGGACCATTCGGATATTTCAATAGATGGTCTGGAAAACTGAATGTAATTTCATCCCTGTGAGACTGCACATGAGCAAAATCCAAAAGGCATAAAACAAGGCACATAATCTGACTCGTGGCCATCTTACATCAGTCACATTTTTAGGAAGAAATTGTATGGCACAGATTTCATACAGCAATATTGTAGGAAGGAATAACATGCCCCCCCCCCACCTTTTATTTTTATGAAGTTGATCAGGATTCATGAAAATTATTCCTGTCCTGCTTGGGCCATATTCCCAGGCCTGAATATGCTTGCTGATACAGTAAACCTGGCCTCTATCTGTGTAATAATTTAGGTATTTGAGAATTTACTCACATGACCCTTGGGATTGGCTTGATCTACATGTTCATGGGATTTGGTAGTGAATGGTGTTAAGTGTTTGAACTATTTTGTGATTGATATTTCAATCATTGCATAAGATGTGCAGTGTGTGTGTGTGTGTGTGTGTGTGTGTGTATGTGTATGTCTGTGCGTGTGTGTGTGTGTAAATGTCCATGAATGTAAGCAGAAGGGATATAATAAAAGAATGCTGATGTTTTACTGATTGGGATGCTTTCCTGATGATCAGTATGGAGATGAGAAGGAAGGGCAGAAAAATTGGTTGAGGCCAAGCAACTAACCATCTGCTGACACCTTCAAAATTAACACATTTATTATAGCATATGTTTTCATGGACTGGAGTGCAATGCATCAGATGTTTGACATGTTATATATTGGCAGGAATGTATACTAGGTGTGTACTCTATATAGAGGAAATGAAAAGCAGGGAAAGAAAGAAATGAAACAGGAAAGTACAAACAAGAATAGGGCATCCAACTTAAGTGTATGTTAAATAAGCAGAATAACTATTCATTACCATCTTTAAAGCGCTCCATGGCTTAGGACCTGGGTACTTACGAGATCACCTTCTGCCACCGATAGCCTCCCACCGGCCAATACGCTCCCACAGAGAGGGACTCCTCAGGGTGTTGTCAGTCAAACAATGTCGACTGGCGACCCCCAGCCTTCTCTGTGGAGGCACCTACCCTCTGGAATGAATTGCCCCCGGAGATACGTATGATGCCTGACCTACGCACCTTTCGCCATGCCCTCAAGACATTATTGTTTCAACAAGCTGGGCTGGCTTACACATGAATTTTAATGGTTTATTTTAGTTTTTAATAATATTGGGGCCAAATTATTTAATATGTTTTTAAACTGTTTTTTAAATTTTATGGATATATGTGTTTTATAGTTGGCTGTGCACCGCCCTGAATGCCTTGGGAGAAGGGCAGTATAAAAATTTAAATAAATAAATAAATAAATAAATAAATAAGTAAATAAATAAATAAATAATAAATAAATAAATAAATAAATATACTTTCTCTCCCTCCCTCCCTCTCTCTCTCCATATATATGTGTGTGTGTGTGTGTGTACACACACACACACACACATACACATACATGAACATACTCATACAAATATAAAGTTCTCAAATTATGACAATTGAACCCAAAATTTCCATTGGTAAGCAAGAGAGTTGTTAAGTGAGTTTTCTCCCATTTAATGACCTTTCTTTTGCCACAGTGGTTAAGTGAATCAGTGCAGTTGTTAAGTTAGTGTGAATGACTGGAGATAAAATTCAAAATTTTGATTAACCAGACTAATGTGTTGCGCAGTGGTTAGAGTGCAGTACTGCAGCCTACTTCTGCTGACTGCTGGCTGCCGGCTGCTGGCAGTTCAAATCTCACCAGACTCAAGGTTGACTCAGCCTTCCATCCTTCCGAGGTGTGTAAAATGAGGACCCAAATTGTTGGGTGCAATATGCTGACTTTGTAAACTGCTTAGAGAGGGTTGTGAAGCACTGTAAAGCGGTATATAAGTCTAAGTGCTATTGCTATTGGTTTCAAATGAAGCTTCAGGATTTTGCCACTCAATGCTGAAATGACTTGTGAAATGACATATTCCTGAAATGTGTGTAGCTATTGCTTTATCAAACCCTTAAGAAGGACTTTCCCTATGTGTCCTTGAAAGCCTGATGGAGTGTGCAGTAATTCTGAGAGAAACTAAGTTTGTCCAAAAGAGTCTTATTATTTAAAACTTTTGACTTGGGAATGTCTGGCTGCCTAAATGTGAGATAGCACACATCTTACATTGGATATGTTATAAACCTGTTTCAATTTTTGCATTATAATCTCCATATACAAAGAAAAGGTCCATTTTTTGATATTTTATTCATAAGATCCCTCAAGGTGTCATTGAAATTCTTCCTATCTTTTATCAGGCAGATCCGCTGTTGAAAAGTACACCTGTGTGCTTGATGAAATGGTTTTCCTCTGAGAGTAATGGCAACAATTCTGATATTAATTGGGTCCCAAGTAATTATCAGGTTCCTATATTTATTTCATGGGTTTTGGGTTTTTTTTTGGCATTCTATTGATTTCCTTATCAAATACAGCAATTCATCTAAGCCCAAAACGCACGATAGCCTTTGCTAGGCAAGAGTTTTAACTTCTTATTGGAAGCTTTTAAAATGATAATTATATACATATCATTTTGTCTCTTTGGAATTGTTAATATTCAGTGTACAAATTTAACAACGTGCTGCTTACAAAGGGTTACTTTTTGCAGACACCTTCCTAGGAAAACAGGACTTGATTTATACGCACCATGCATACAGCATGCACACGCACACACACACACACACACACACACACACCAATTCTGTTTCTTTCTTTCTTTGTTTTTTTAATTCTTGGTTTCACTCCATTGATTCCATGCCAATCTAATGGGGTGGAAAACCAGGCCCCTAGCTCTTGAAATAATATCCTTAGGGCTATAAATATTTTCCTCAAATAATATTAAAAATGCAAAGTCACTGTATATCGTCAAACGCAATTAGCAGGGTACACTCTATGCCACGGTATCGCTCCTGAAAGAATCAAGTGGAAGGATCTTTCATGTAGAACACGGAAGCTCATTTATAGCATCAGCTTTCTAATGCTATTTCTAATGCTAATGCTGGTAAAACTATTGCAGTTTTACCAAACTATCCTACCATGCGTTGGATAACTTCTCACATAATTTGTAGACTATGGGAACTGTAGTTCAACATGCTATATCTGGAAACCACTTGAGAAAAGGAGAATAGCTTGGATTCTGGGGGCTAGTCTTTGACTCTGTCTTGCACATGTAAAGTTACTCTTGAAACTTTGGATGCTTTGGACTACCTTGGATATGTGTAGGGTGAATAAATTAAAGTAATGTTATATCTTAGAATGGTTGCTATGGTTTCCTACTGTTGGGTGTTAAGCCTGTACTTTGTTATAGGTACTTTAAGTGATTTTTTTTCTGAAGAGTTTTTAAAAGCCTGACAGCCAGCCTCACAACTTTCACTTATAGTTTCTCAAGTTTATTCCTGGGCCCTGATATGGATAAATTTCTTCTTCTAGAGGAAATCCTTAGTCCTTCATACAATTTTCTTTTGTGTGCCTTTGCTATGCAGAGAAAGTATTTTCTACATGATGACATGTAAGAGACGTGTCACAATTAAGGCTTTCACACTGCAATGCCAGCATAAACCATGTTTTTAGCTCACTAGAACATTTTATTGGTTAAATATGATCAGATAGTTAGTTTTATTTTTGCATTCTTTTTCATTATGCTATGTAGGAAATATTTCATCATATTTTTTATAAAATATCTTAGTTACACAAAGAGGACAAGACAGCTGAAAAATATCTTTAAGACTAATAAACAATAATTAGGTCCCTAATACCTAAGCTGCTTTCTCTGACAAAGTGTGCACATTTCTAATCTTGATTCTACCTTGACTTTTAAAAATCTGAATAGAGCATTCTAAGGTGCTGACTAGATCTATGGTTTGATTATATATCTATTGTAGTAACTATCCAGCAGGGGCTCAACCTTCACCCTGCCCCAAAATCTGAGAGAATGACCAGGTCTTTAATAGCTTCCCGAATATAATTAGGTGGGAACTGTTTGATATCTAGGGTGATATCATTTCAGAGGGCAGTTGCCAAGGCGTATTTCTTGGGTTAGCGCTGCTTGATTAATGGGACCCATTCTGCTTGATTTTACCAAATAGTAAAAAAAAAAAAAAACTCTGTTGTTGAGTCCTATGCCAAGAAGGGGCTTATACGTGATAAAAATTGAATTGAATTGAATTCTTTATTGGCCAATAGTGACTGGACACATAAGGAATTTGTCTCCAGTACATAAGCTCTCAATGTACATACAAGTAACAAGTGATAAATCATGATCCTAATCATAAAATATAATCATCATAAATCATAAGATACAAACAGTGATAGTCATAGGATACTAAATAAGGACACAATATAAATCATAATAGGATACTAAATAAAGGAAGTCAACATAAATCATAAGATACAAACAACAAAGTTATAGTCATAAGAAGCTAAGGAAATAGGTAATAGGAAAGATGAAAAGATGAGAAGGATAATAGGTAATAAAACCCTACTAGGGGTTTGACATCCTAGGGCAGGGGTGTCAAATTTGTGTCATCATGGCAACGTAACATGACATATCAGGACTTTTTTCTTCTTTGCTAAAGCAGGCGTGGGCGTGGCCAGCATGTGATGCATCCGGCCCATGGGCCAGGAGTTTGACAGTCCTATCCTAGGGCACAGACAGTATTGTGGGAATTAGTTGTTTAGCAGAGTGATAGCATGGGGCAAAAAACTCTCTTTGTGTATGATTGTCAAGATTGCAATGCCATCTTGAGGCTGAAAGGACATTGAATTGAACTCAGAAGCCAACCAGGTACGAATCTAACTTGCAAAACATTGCTCTCAAATGGGCATAAAGCCAGGAACCCTGGTGGCATGGAGGTTAGAATGCAGTATTGTAGGCTAACTCTATCTGCAGTCTGGAGTTCGATCCTGATGGGCTCAAGATTGACTCAGTCTTCCATCCTTCTGAGGTCGGTAAAATGAGGACCCAGATTGTTGGGGCAATATGTTGATATTTGTAAACCGCTGTAAAGCACTATAGAGAAGTATATAAGTCTAAATTCTATTGCTATTGCTAAAATGAGGCATTGTATTCTGGACCAGCAGTAGCTTTCACAAAGTTGTCAGGTGCAATCTCATATAAAGCCAATTACAGTAATTCATTTGTCAGGTGAGCAAGGCGTGAGTTTCTGAAGGGCTGTGATGGTTGCTTATGTGTAGCATTTCTCCGGTTACTTTCCCAGCCTCTTCAAAATGTCTCATATCAGTCAGTACTTCCTGTCACATCTGCCCACACTTACTATCAATAAAATCTTCCTACTACCCTCTTCTAATCCTCCAGATCTTCATAACACACTCCTCTCTATCCATAACACAGCAACCAAAACTATTCTCTGTGTTCTCACATCATGGCTCCTACTAAAGTAACAGTTTGCCATTTTGAAAAATGGCTGTCATGTTGATGGTGGCTCATTAAAATATTCCATTTGTCACAAAATAAAGATGGAGATTTCTTCCCATGACCACCTCTAGTCTCTTGGTACACCTTTCTACCTTTGACTTCCTTTATGAATAGTAAAAGCATTGGGCTGAAGTCATTCAAAGTTTATTATTTTATTTCTAAAACCATCTATGGGACTAGTTCCAGTAGAGGAATTGTTGGTAAAAATAATATTAGAGATTGGCAAGAATGCCAATTTCATTCTATTTTCTTTTTAATTGAGTGTATGTATGTGTATGTGTATATATAAGAGCCGCGGTGGCGCAGTGGTTAGAGTGCAGTACTGCAGGCTACTTCTGCTGATCACCGGCTGCCAGCAGTTTGGCAGATTGAATCTCACCAGGCTCAAGGTTGACTCAGCCTTCCATCCTTCCAAGGTGAGTAAAATGAGGATCCAGATTGTTGGGGGCAATATGCTGACTCTATAAACCACTTAGAGAGGGCTGGAAAGCACTGTGTATATAAGTCTAAGTGCTATTACTATTGATATATATGACAGGTGAGTAGAGAACCTCTCTTTTGAGCTATAGGATTCCACAGAATTTGGAGGTTCCACATCAGAAGTTGGTATGAGATTTACCTGCCCTGGAAACAAATGGACTTAACTCTAAGACCAATGGTGTGTGAGTAGATGAAACAGACTTTTGATAAGAAAAGCATCAGGTGCCTACCTGTTATGACCCAATGTATGATTTTTTAAGAAGGGTTTGATAAAATGTTTCTGTTGTTCCTTTTCTCATAGGTATGCAGACTGCTTTAAAGGAAGTGTACATCTCTGCAAGAGGGAAAAAAAGAAGATACAATTATTTTTTCGATTGTCTTTTGGGGGAAAAATTCATGTGATTTTTCTTTTTCACTGATACTGCCAGGCTCTGTGCATGTGTTTTTCCCCCCACTGGTTGTAAATCCTTAACCTGACATCCATTTATTACCAGTTGGCAAGTGCTCAGGCTCTGAGCCTAGAGTGATTTGGGTTTTTTTGTTTTTTACATGCCAATAATGCAGATGTAACAAATCTGTTCTGAATTTCTCACTTACACGTTCCTTTGTGGTGGGTAGAATACAACAGGTAAGATATACACTGCTGGTATTTTTGATAAAACCAGGTACACATCTATATAATTTCTCATTAGCCACTTTCTAGCAGAAAAGCGATTTTAAAAAGTTTTTTAGAGCTCGCTTTTATTGTAGTTATATTTTAATGAACTAACTTGTAGAGTCAGGAATCCCCCATATCAGATTACTTGTTCATACATATTTGGTTTCAATTTTTTAAAACCTCCACAATAGGACCCACTTTGCGTGAGGCTCCATTCCTGACATCTCCAAATGTACCCCAACAAATTGCTTAATAACCCAATGGAGGACAGACTTTAATGCCAACATTTTCTATTCTTCCAGGATCCTTAATTAATTGTGCTTCCTTTCATGGCGAGGACTTCTGTTTTTCTACATATTAAGTAATCCCAGTGCATATTGTTATTGGGATATGCATATTATTATTGGGATGTTACACATTTGTATCGCACTTGAAAATGTGTATTTTTTTTTTAATTTTATTTTTGGAAACAGTGTTTTGCACTTTCCTCCCCAGCCACTGATGACTTAATTAACCTTTCTGTAGATGTGGCAGTTAAAGGATATATTTCACGGTGCCTCTACATCTCTTCCCTAGTCATCATATGCTTAAATTGCAAATTCATCTGAACTGTAACCTAGTGTCTTATGGCTTTTGGTTCTACATTTCCCTATAGATCTTCTTTCTTCAAATGTGTCAAAGTTGTAGTACAAGGTTGCTACCAAAAAAGGTTTAAGTACATTCAATCATAGAACAAAAACCAGATGAACAAATTACATTCAAACAATGTGAAGGGTTTGATTTGGGGCCAGAAAAGAGATCAGACGAAAAATAAAATTCTATTTTTTTCATTCACATTTTTGGGCACAGATATGTCATTACATTTGAGAGAATCTTGAGTGTTGAGATTTGAGCCACTATACTGGCTTTTGAAAACAGTTAATATTTCTCTATTTTCCAAATATCCTTCCACCATATGTTTGGATTAAGTCTATTTTGAAAATCACTGATCTTAACAGTCAGAAAGAAGCTTCTGTGCCACAAATAAATAGGACCTGAGCCCGGGCATGAAGTATGCAGTAGTATGGAATAGTTTCCTGGAATTTATTGTTTCAGAATAACAGAACAGAATAACAGAGTTGGAAGGGACTTTGGAGATCTTGTAGTCCAACTCCTTGCTCAGGCAGGAAACCGTATACCATTTCAGACAAATGGTTGTCTAATCTCTTTTTAAAAACCTCCAGTGTTGGAGCACCCACTTCTGGAGGCAAGTCATTCCACTGATTAATTGTTCTAACTGTCAGGAAATTTCTCCTTAGTTCTAGGTTGCTTCTCTCTTTGATTAGTTTCCATCTATTGCTGCCTGCCCTGCCTTCAGGTGCTTTGGAAAATAGCTTGACTTCTTTTCACCTCAGAGTTAGTGGCATCCTCAAGTGACCAACTCTCTTATCTGAGAAAATATAACAGATCTCTGAGATTATAGAAAGGAGTATATACAATGGGTTCCCTAGAATCATTTGATACGGTACTTAGGGAGAAGAGAAGTATTCTTATCTGTCCTTTTACAATTCAGCTTGGAACATCTGCAATGCCATTCTCTGGAGGTTGTGGTTCAGGAACTAGTCAATTGTTGTCTCATGGTGTTCTTAGCCTAATCACTTTGGATCTATGCTAATTTGCTTTGTTTGTTAGTGAAATACAATGAAACTCAGAAATACCTGTTACTGGATTGGCTATCATTGCTCTCTTCCGTGATCATATAAGACAGGTCTAATCAGTCCTTATTAGTGTGGCACACTCTTCTTATATGCTGGCAAAGTGCCATGGGGAAAGCTGATACAGCATTGCTAAATATAACTGAGATTAGGGTTATTCCTCATTCGGTTCAAGATTCCATTCCAACAATGTCGTAGCAATTCTGTTTCCACAACCAAATTCCAGACTATTTGCTGGCTTAATCTTCTTCCCCCTCCTCTCCCCGCCCCCACATGTTATTAATGCAGATCCAGGTAAGATTTATCTCTTGGCAAACTCCTTTTTCTTTCCAAATTACGCCCATTCTTCAGTGGTTTACAGCAGATAAAACCTTTACCACTTCACTCTTCAGAAGCTCTTTGTGATTTCTAATTAAATTCTTTGTCTGAACACAAAATAATTAATACATAAAAAATGAAGTGCGGGGAAAGAATCTACTGTGAAACCAGTCTCTCAGTTGTATATTTAAACAATATTTAATCATTAGAGTAACACAGTGATTGCACTTTTGGAAAGAAAACAAGCCTGGTACTTCATGTTTATTTAACACTTGGACTAGTTAGTTCTTGGAGGTATGAAATGAAGCTTATAGAGTGTTGCTGCAGTAAATCATACATTCTGGAGAATCACTTGGTCTTTAAACAGAAGTGTCATTTTAAGCAGAAACAGTTCATTGGGGCCCTGGCATATAAAATTGATGTCTTATAAACTTGAGTGTTTATGCTAAAAGACAAGGAGAGGAAATAAAAACAAGACTTAAAAATATAACCAGGAGGATGTAATTTTTTTGTATGTATGTTTAAGCTAAATATTGATGTATGTGTTAATTTTTATACATCCAGGTCTTGAAAATCTAATAGGAGATGAGAACAGGTTAGCAGACCTATAGGTGGGAAGATGTGATTTTATTTTTATTTATTCTTGTTTTTTTTAATTACATTTTTTGATTTGGTTTCTTTCCATTCCATAGAAATCTAAATATTTTAAGCTCAGAAATGAAAAAGGGTTTGTGAGGGGATGGCTGTGCGGTGCTAGGTTGTACACATTATCATTTCAAAGCCCCACATACACAAAGGGATGTTGGGTTGAGGAGAAGTTAGGTGGCATTTTAATTAAAAGCACTGCATATGCTCAGGAATATAATCTTGCAACATTATGCATTTATATTTATGATAATGCACCCTACTTAGAACAGCCTGTTTCTCTTCTCTTCTTTCTTAGGTTGGCATATTTGCTTTTACTATTTCATCTTTCCCCGAAGAAGAATATGCACCCTTTTTGCATTTTATTCTGGTATTATTATTTCTAGTTATTTCTAGTAGGCAAAGAGACTTTTGCTAGTCTCAGAAAAACTGCTATAAGGGAGTCACTGTAATTCCCATTTTATGTATAAGGAGGTGAAACAAAATGAGATTCTGAAAGATAAGGTCTGACCCTGGAAATTGAGGGGGCTTTTAAGTTGAATTGATTTCCACTGTATGCAGCTAAGAGACTTAACAACAAATTAGGAAGTTTCTGGTTTAGTATTGCTTCTGCTGTAGACTCATGATGGTACCTCTGTCCCCAGCCTTCCATCTCTGCCCTCTGACCATCCCGACATTCATGACTCGGTGACAGGGTTATGCACCAAGATAATGTACATGAAGAACTCTGAAAGCACTATCTTTCATAGGGATCTTGGAGTCTTAGTGTGCTGAAGCTGCCAAAAAACCCAACACAATTCTAGGATGCATTAACAGAGGGATAGAATTAAGATCATCTGAAGTGTTAATACCACTTTATAAAGAGAGAATAGAATAGAGAATTCTTTATTGGCCAAGTGTGATTGGACACACAAGGAATTTGTCTTTGGTGCATATGCTCTCAGTGTACATAAAAAGACAAGATACACTCATCAAGAATCACAAGGCACAACACCCAGTGACAGTCATACAGTACAATAAGCAATCAAATCATACTAGGAAACAATCAACATCAATATAAATCGCAAGGATACAAGCAACAAAGTTACAGTCATGCAGTCACAAGTGGGAGGACACGGGCAACAGGAACAATGAGAAGACCAATAGCAATAGTAATGCAGCCTAATCTGAATAGTTTGACAGTGTTGAGGAATTATTTGTTTAGCAGAGTGATGGCATTCAGGAAAAAATGTTCTTGTATCTAGTTGTCTTGATGTGCAGTTTATAATGCCTTGGTAAGACCACACTGGGAATACTGCATCCAGTTTTGGTCACCAAGGTGTAAAAAAGATGTTGAGACTCTAGAAAGAGTGAAGACAAGAGCAACAAAGATGATTAGGGGACTGGAGGCAAAAATATATAAAGAATGGTTGCTGGAATTGAGTATGTCTAGTTTAATGAAAAGAAGGACTAGCGGTGACATGATAGCAGTGCTCCAATATCTTGGGGGTTGCCACAAAGAAGTGGGAGTCAAGCTATTCTCTAAAGTATCTGAAGGCAGGACAAGAAGCAATGGAGGGAAACTAATCAAAGAGAGAAGCAACCTAGAATTAAGGAGACATTTCTTGACAGTTAGAACAATTAATCAGTGGAATAACTTGCCTCTAGAAGTCGTGAATGCTCCAACACTGGCGTTTTTAAGAAGAAATTTGTCTGAAATGCTATAGGGTTTTTTCCTGAGCAGGGGTTGGACTTCCAAGGTCCCTTTCAACTCTGTTATTTTGTTCTGTTCTGTTCCGTTCCGTTCCGTTCCGTTCCGTTCCATTCCATTCCATTCCATTCCATTCTATTCTATTCTACTATGAAATTAATTAGCCTTATTTTTGCCATCACTGTTAATGTTAGTATTGATTGTCTGTTGATAGCAAAAAGGCCTAGAAGATATAGCTTGTCCTCAGTTGAAACTACTATTAAAATAAGACTACCTGCCATGCAAACTTCCCCCTAGTATTGAAAAGCTGATATGGGATGAAAATTTCAATGGTTTTCTACAGCCCAGTAGCCTTCAGTTAGACTCCCTGTGTCCCTAGCTTTTGAAGGACCAAGATTAGTTTTCCTGTGGATTTGTTATATTTAAAGGATTCAGAATACACAAGCAGTCCTCGGGTCTCAGGATGTATATGTTAAAACAAACAAACAAAAAAAAAGTACTCTGTAATCCTGGATACTCTCAGTTTAGTATAACCATGAAATTAAATAAAGGTAAATACAATTTAAGGCTTCATCAATGTACCTATGGTTTCCAAATCATGAGAAGAACTCTTTTCTTCATTAACTGATCATACCTGAGGCCACAGGGCAGCAGGAAGGAATAGGGCTGTAGCAACTAAAATTAATTTGAAGGAGCTACAAATATTTAGCTTTGACAAAAAGACTGAAAATATGATAGAACTCTTTGAACTTCTGAAAGGATGTGAGTCAAAGGGCTATCAAAGCAGGGGTGAAATCCAGCAGGTTCTAACAGGTTCTGGAGAACCAGTAGCAAAAATTTTGACCAGTTTTGTGAACCGGCAGCAAAAATTTTGAATAGTTCGGAGAACCGGCAAATACTACCTCTGGCTGGCCCCAGAGTGGGGTGGGAATGAAGATTTTGCACTATCCTTTCCCAGGAGTGGGGAGGGAATGGGGATTTTGCAGTATCCTTCCCCTGGAGTGGGATGGGAATGGAAATTTCGCAATATCCTTTCCCTGGAGTGGGATGGGAATGGAAATTTTGCAATATCCTTTCCCTGCCACACCCACCAAGCCACGCCCACAGAACCGGTAAGAAAAATTTTGGATTTCACCCCTGTATCAAAGGCTATTTTGTTTTAATACTTATGAAAAGATAAGGTTAACTTTTGGCTTATGGTTATCACTGCCTAAATTATTTGTTTCTATTGACCTACTGGTGGTAGATTCAAAGTTATAAAATGTCATCATTTCTTTTTCCAGATCATATATTTGTTCTAGAAAATGATCAATGGACTTATAGCCTTTGAAGCAGAATAAATTACCATGAACACTTATCTTTATCACAGTAGAGTTGATGGTTTTTATTGCTACTCCTTGGTAAATGCCATCTATAGTTCCTTTTTTGAGAATTCTGTATTATATATTTATAGTTATAAATCATAATAATCAACAACAAAGTGAACATTTTCCTAAGAAATTTAGAAGAAGAATCTTTTAGGAATATTCACAAAATAGTTTCAAATAAACTGAATAATTTTAAGGAAAACAGATGCAAAAGAACTGTTTTCTTTTGTGCAAAGAAACAGCTTACTGCAATTAGAAGTAACTTCATTTATCATTCCTCTTTGTTTAGATAGTAAACATAAACAAAGCAAATTAGGTATGATAGCTACGTATACATTCACAAATGTATTTCATACCAGAACCAGTTGACATTACAAAATAAGCAATGAAAAGAGTGTAAGAATATCACAGGAGTCTGACATTGCAGACAATGTCACACACAGACACACCCACACTCACATTCTTTTTTTTTTTTTTTTAAATTATTTTGATTTATATGCCGCCCTTCTCCGGAGACTCAGGGCGGCTTACAAAGCATTAAGCAATAGCCTTCATATTTTTGTATATTTTATACAAAGTCAGCTTATTGCCCCCACAAACCGGGTCCTCATTTTACTTACCTTAGAAAGGATGGGAGGCTGAGTCAACTCTGAACCTGGTGAGAATTGAACTCGCAATAATTGCAGGCAGTTGGAAGCTAAATACTACTTTTAAGAGTAGCATTAGTCTGCTGCGCCACTCAGGCACACATACATTCTGTGTGTATGTATGTGCATATGTGTATGCATGTATATGTGAGGGTATGCGCTCTCTCTCTCTCTCTCTCTCTCTCTCTCTCTCTCTCTCTCTCTCTCTCTCAACCCACCCATCATCCATCCATCCATCCATCTATCCACCTACCTACCTACATATATACATACATACATACATACATACATACATACATACATACAGATATAGATATAGATATACACACACACAGACTTTTATAAACCCATATACAGTAGAATTCAGGCACTGAAGCATTTTTCATTCAGCCAACACATTTGGCATCTTTGGTTTGGTGTCAGGCTGTTAATCCAACGTGTTTCATGAGTAATAACTCTAGTCATATTAAAAGCAAAATGTATATTTTTATCATTTCCAACACTTTCTTCCTACAGACATTTTTCTCTCTTTCCTCCAAGGTGTATGAAATGAACCTGACAAGAGATTGAAGATTGCTGATAAATAGGGTTTACATGATCAGTTCAAACTGCCTGTATTTGAAGTTGCCAAGAAATCTTCCCCACCATTAAAAAAGTTAGCAATGTGCTTTTTGTTGTTGGTCTTTTCTCTCAGGGCTGCCTGGAAACCCTCTGGAGCTTCTTTAGTAAAGTTTCTCTTTGTCTTTTGGCAGAGTTAATCATGGTCTTTTACAGGCTTATGTTACCTTGAAGGTGGCTGAGATAGAATACTTTGAAGGACTAAGGGATCAGTTTGCATAATTTTGTTCATGTTTAGAAGATTGTGAAGAGGTTATAGATCTATCTATTCTACTCCTCACTATCCAGCTCTATTGACTGTTTCATTTATTATTGTGATGAATAAACCATCTCACTACACTTGTGGGGAAAATAGGAACAAGAAAGAGTATTAGAGGACTTCCGGTTTGCTGCTGGCCACCGCCAGACGTTCCTTTGGGATCGTCAGCTTCCACTGCCTGTTAGAGCCGCCTTCACAGCGGAATGGCGGCTCGAAAAAACTCCGTTTCCATGAGGAAACGGAGATAGAGCCGGCAGGGGTGGGTAGAACTCTCTGCAGAGTCCCAAAAGTTTTTTTTTACTTTTGGGACGGAGCGGATGAGAAGCCCCACATCCCCTGCCGCTGCTCCGGGCTTTGGGAGACCTCTGCTAATGCAGAGCCAGGCGTCAAGAGCAAGCCTGTGAATTTAACAGAATACTCAAAGAAAATGTGAGCTGGACCTTTAATACTGAATCGCAAGTATTTTACTTATTCTTTAAAAAATTACTTTAGAGAAAAGAGGAGAGGAAAGGGGGAAAAAGAGCCTTTTAAAATGGCGTCTGCCGCGGCTGGAGAAGAGGCTGAAAGGGAAAGTCCTTCCGTTTTTTATTACTACAATGTAGCGGAATAAATATCACTGGCTACATTTGTAGACAAAACTTCACTCCTGTGTCTTCTTCTCTTTTTTTTTCCTCTGGAGACTTGATATTGTTTTTGATTGGAAAGAAGTTTTTTTTCTTGTTTTTTTAAGGGAAAGTCCTTCCATTTTCTATTTTTTCTCTCTTTTTTACTAAATCTTGTCTGTGTGGGAAATGGCATCGGGACTCACACAGCTAGACAAACAGGGAGGGGAACTTCCCCCATTAATAAATTACACCAACAAATTGTAACTCTCCAGTGTCAGAAACCTGATTTTAATATAATAGAATTTCTTCTTGAAGAGATTGTAAGAAGGGATGAGATTGTGAACCAGCAACTCGAAAAATTTAAGCAGGAAATTAATGAAATTGGTGAATTTGTGAAATCAAAGTTTGACTTTTTGAATCGAAAGATTTTAAATACAGCTAATGGTTTATCAGACTTTCTGATTCGGGTGGATGCAAAGACTAAATTATTAGAGTCTAAAATGAAGGAAACTGAGGAGAATTTGGATGACAAGATTCAAAAAATTAAAAAGGATTTGGTAAACATTCAGGATAATAGCTCAGAAGACAAACCTAAAATGGAGGTTGACCAAAAGACTGGTAATGGAGAAAATGTGCAACAGAGGATTGAAAGAGAAGTTTTAATGATTCAATATAATTTTACAGAATACGCAATTAGACTGAGAGGTCTGCAGGAAAATAATAGAGATGACTTAAGGAAAATATCTTCTGAAATTCTGGCTGGGATTTTAAAGGTTCAACCTGATGAAGTGTTTTGCAGGATTGATAGAATTTACAGAATAAACTCCTGGTTGGCAAAGCAAAGGCAATTGCCTAGAGATGTGGTGATCTATTTTACAGATAAAGAAATTAGGAATAATATTGTGCAGAACTCTTTTAATTCTACTTTGCAATTTCATGGAAGAAAGATTTGGATTTTTAAGGAGCTCCCGACTAAGATGCTAATGGAGAGGAAGAAATTTGGCTTTCTAGTGACTGAGTTAAAAAAAAGAAATATCCTATTTAGGTGGGATGCCCCAGTTGGTTTAATATTGAGACATCAAGGAGTAAGATATCAACTGAACACTGTTGAAAAAGCGGAAGAATTTTATCAAAAAATTTTAAAAATGAACTTAACATCTTTAGGCATAATACAGGATAAGCAAAAGGAGTTGGAAACAAAAGGAAAATATCAAATTACAGAGGCTGTGGTGGATAAATTGTCTTTGGACTCCCTGGATACCCCAGCTGGACTGTCTATAAATAAGAGAGCAGTGTCATCCGACTCTAATGTGATGAACCATCAAGTCACAGACAAGTGCGCAAATCAACCAGTTGATATACAAGTGATGGAGAAGAAAGATGAGATGACAAAACTAACCCAACAAGAACAATTCATAAAGCAGAATGAAAATCGACCAGCCGACACACAATTGGTAGGCACGAAACGAGGATGGAAATTCAACCCGCAAAAGAAAAAGAAAAGAAATAGATCTCACAGAAACAGCAGTTTCTAAACCAAGCAACAGTGAAGCCAGAGACTTTAAAAAATGAATGAATATCTGAAAAGATAGTGGAGGCGAACAATTGTTTAATACTATCCTGAGGATTGTGGCAGATCTCTGTAATGCCGTGATTTTGGGATGTGAAAAGAGCCTTACCTTGTTGGATCTGAATCATCTACTCTGGATTTCTTTTACTGGTAAATATATTATAATTATTTGGAGTTATAAGGCAAGAGAGTCACGCTGGGGCATGCAGAAGATCTGGATGTTACTCATTAGGATGATGGGAATCAACAATCCTGATGAATACCACAACTATAACTATATGGATATAATTATAATGTCACTCGGGTGGTTGTTTTTACTTTTATATATACACGAGGATATTTACTACTGATGGGGGCAGAAGATGATTGAAGATTTTGAACAAACTGTTGCACCAGCATGTTATTTTACCCTATTATGGGTGATGGATTTAATAATCCAGCGGAAAGACACCAAAGAAGATATTATATGGATTATAAATTTAAAGTTATTGTCTTTTTTCTTTTTATAAAATGGAATGCATATATAGATATGTGTATATCTTAGTAAAGTGGGCAGTGGATTATATTTAGAATTGTATTGCATGATTTTGTAGGAATTGAAGGGTTGAAATAGGTTAGTTTACTGATTGATTAGTCTAAGAAAAAGGATCTTTAAGTCATATATTTAGGGGAGTGGAGGAATTGGATAGAACTGAATAAATGTTAAATGTGGATGTAGGGAGAAGGCCGCTTTAAATTGTTATATTAATATATATAAAAGATTAAATGTTAAATTGTAATAATACATTATAAGTTTAGGGGAGGAGAAAAAGGGCAGATTATTGTAAAAATGGGAGTTATAAGAATAATATGCTAAGGGTCAGTATTCTGAGGAGGGAGTAAGGGAAAGGAAAGATATTATGTATGTAATTAGTTATGAAATAGCCTATTGTTGTGAAGAAGTCACGGGGGGGATGGGTGGTGAGGGGGGGTTAGGGAAGAGGGGGGGGGAAAGGGGGAAAAACTTGTATTTGAAAACTTTTTCAATAAAAAAAAAAGAAAGAGTATTAGATATTTTCATTGCCTTGAGTTATTTATATAATAAAGGTGGGATCTAAATAAAATAAAATAAAATAATTCTCTATCTCATAATTGAATGCTCTACTTCAAAGTATTCCGAACTAAAAACTAAACTTCCATTAGGTGGGAGACCTATATAGATCTATTTCCAGCTCGTTTGTTTTCATCAGTAGGCCACACCCACATCTTATGTATCCTCCCTGTAAAGGTATAGTATCTATTTTCTTACTTCTTCGTAGGGTTTATGTGTGTTTTTCCTCTAGCCAGGTTTTCCCTATGTAACCAAGGTTTTTCTGCAGCCCCAGAAAATTACTATACCTTTACAGGGAGGATACATAAGATATGGGTGTGGCCTACTGATGAAAGCAGACGAGCTGGAAATAGATCTATATAGGTTTCCCACCTAGCAGGAAGAGCTTGCTGACTGCTAGAAAGGAAAAAAGCCCAGAATCAAGTGGATGTGATTCTACTGAGCTGGGGCTGCAGAAAAATCTTGGTTACGTAGGGAAAACCTAGCTAGAGGAAAAACATACATACATACATACATACATACATACATACATACATACACACACACACAATATTTAGTTTAGATTATTAATATTTAATCATATGCAGACATCAACATTTCATCAATGTAAAAGAATTTAAGCTAGAATTATTTTAAAGGCAGGTCTAGAATTATTGTGAACAATCTCTTAATTTTAATCAATGAAACAATCTACCTCAGGGAAAGATTGTAAAACATTTTATAGGAAGAGTTATTTAAAAATTACTGTGAGTCAATGAATTTTATTTTCACAAAACACAATCTTTTCTGCAACTAAAAAGAATATATTTAGAAGATTTTTAGTAAGATCTTTCTAGGTTTTTGATTTCTCAGACAATAGCTAATCAGCAGAAAGCATTTCATGCTCTGGCACAAAAACGAGGGCTATTTTGTTAGAACTTTTTTTGAAGAACAAGAAACTTTGAGGTAGAGAGGTCAATATTTTTCCCTAAGAACCCCAAACAAAGCCAGTAACAGAGAGAGGATCAACCCTGAAAACCATTTCTCTAGCCAAATAGAAATTTCCGTGAACTAAACTGTGTTACATACAAATGCAGACATGATTTTCCCCTGCTATCATCATGGTTTATTTCCACATCTCCATAACTTATTCCTTTACTCTGATCTCTTCTACATTGCTCTGACATCAGTTTTTCTCTGTACTGCTTTCTCTCCTTTTCTGATCCATTGTTATTCTCCTTTGTTCCTGCCCCCTGGCCACACCCAAACCATTGTCTATTTCCCTCACTGCTTTCTGCATCCAGACTAAAGCACACAGGCACAGATTAGACATCACCAATCTTTCTCTCTCCATGCCAAGCAAGGCATGAGCCAAGAGGGAACCAGGGAAACATAAAGGTTTAGAGGATGCAGATACAGGAGAAGCGCAAGTCAGGGCAATCCATTCATTTGGACTGTTGCTCCATCTAGTGCAGGCAAAAGGGATGCTGTAACCAGCTGGCACATGATACATCATCTTTGCGGATGTCAGTTTTGTTAGTTGCTCACACCTCTTGGAAACGACTGATATAGAAATAAAATTCTTACCTGAATAAATATTAGGCTGGGCATTTGAGTCAACTTGTGGTAGTGGTTAAGGCACCAAGAGAAACTGTGTGCCACCTACTTCCACCTTAGGCACTAAACCAGTTGGGTGATCTTGGTCCAGTCACTCATTCTCAGCCCTAAGAAGGAGGCAATGGGAAAACACTTCTGAAATCTTGCTAAGAAAACTGCAAGCACTTATCCTGGCAGTTGCCAGGCACCAACACTGATTTAAAAGTACACACACACACACACACACACACACACACACACACACACACAAGGGCTGGGCATCAAAGGTGGGTTTCAGCAGGTTCTGACCAGTTCTGGAGAACCGGTAGCAGAAATTTTGAGTAGTTTGGAGAACCGGTAAAAATTCTGACTGGTTTCACCCCCATCTATTCTCTGCCTCCGAAGTCCCAGCTGATCAGGAGGAAATAGGGATTTTGCAATAACCTTCCCCTGAATTGGGGACGGAATAGAGATTTTACAGTATCCTTCCCCTGGAGTGGGGTGGGAATGGAGATTTTAGAGCATCCTTCCCCTGCCATGCCCACCAAGCCATGCCATGCCCACCAAGCCACACCCACAAAACCGGTAGTAAAAGTTTTTGAAACCCACCACTGCTGGGCATAGTAAATAAAATAATCCAATGAAAGCAGCTGGCATGTTGTGCATATTCACAGACCGTTCAGCTATCATTGTGCCTGTGGACTCTGTGTTCACCAAGAAGCTTATCTCTTACTGAGTGTCTTCTTCTGTTTTTGAAGCAATTACCTTGTATCATTTATGCAAAAAGGCAAAAGTCAGATATACCCCTGGGTTAAGGTGGATTAAAAAAAACAGAGCAAAGAGATAGGTAGGTGAATGCATAGATTATGATGTATTAGAAACCGAAATGTGAAAATGTGCTCTTGGTCATTGTTAAAAATGATTTTATTGATTCATCCCTACACCTCAAGAGTACAATGAATTGGAGTGCAGAGCTCACATTTTCATTTTTTTAGTCTGATAAAAATGTTTGTTACACTTTAAAACTCTGATGAATGAATTGTTGACATGCTTTCCAATTATTAATCTTTGATAACATGACCCTTCAATTAACCACAATAATTGCACTGTGGACTATTGAGTACCTGTACTATTAATAAACAGCATAGGGTTAATATTGGTTCATTTCATTTTATTGTTCATGAATGACTTTCTACTTAATTATACAAAATTGTGTGGCATTCTCTTTTGATTAATGTGTAAAGTTGGGACAGATTTTGTTCAGCAAACATTATTATGTGCAAGGCATTATTAATTGCTTAAGCATTTTCTTCAGTTTCCGTTCTACGTGAAGTATTTTGGTTATGATGAAAATCTCTATATAAGACAGTTTCACATATGCTTAATGGCAGGATTGAGGCATTGGTATTAAGTAGGTGGTGATGTTTTAACCTAACTGAAAATTTTTAAAGGATGCAGAGTGTCTACTTTGCTTGTGTAATATGCTAATGATCCTCAGGCCATGGAGATATTTAGCTCAATTTCATAATTTCTGGATTTCAGACAATGTGTGTTCCTAATCTTTAAACTCTGGGTCAGCAATAAGTAATCTTTTTTGTAAATAGTTATTTTATTTGATATTATAATTAAACAATACAAACTAATACAAACTAAAAAAAAGGAAATATGCAGAAAAAAAGGAAAAAAGGGAGTAAAAATACAAAGAGAAATAAAAAAGAAAGGAGAAGTAAAGCAAAAGAAAAGACAAATATTAAGAAGTTACTTTATCCTTCATCAGAAGTATAAACAATTTAATAACTTATCACCTCTTAAAATATGATAAATGATGTCTTCTTCCCATATCCCATCTTTTGTCTATAAACAAATCCATATGACTATATTTCCTTGACCTGATGTCAGAAAAAGCCCGTTAATGGATACCAGAGATTTCAATGTATCTATTTCAACTTTGATCAAATAAGCCAACTTTATATTCCTTTCTTTTACTTCTAAAAATCTTGATCTTTAGTCTTGATTTCTTTTCGTTTTTCATGTGCCGTTTCACAAAATTGTTCAATAAGCTAAATTTATAAATTAACAAGCTTCTTTTATAAATTCAATGTAGGAAAATTAGTCAGATCACTCTCTTGCATTGTTATTAATATATCTCTTTTAATTATTGAGATATTAGATTATTTCTTTTCTATGTCCAATGTAACATATTTTTCTATGTCATTCTTGTAACCTGTCACTTTTAAATCCAGTTCTAAATAAGTTTTGATTTTGTTAGGTAAAACTTGTTCCTCTTCCATAACATTTTAAAATCCATCTATCTATAGAGGTGCAAACTATTAAAATTAACTTATGTGCCATTGCTCAAAAATATCCTTCAATATGTCCAATGTTAATGTTATTTTCCTTAATTCTGCAACTGTAAATTCAGTCTGAATGTTCTTCTTTATTATAATCTTTAGTTTCCTCTAATTACCTCTAGTATCCAATTTGTAAACTTTTATCTTATGTTTTTTAACAATTCAAAACAAAAGCACTGCTTCCATGGGAAGAGTTCTTTATAAGTTATTTCAAATTTATTTCAAATTTATTTGGACCATTAATCTGATTATAAATTTCTAAAGTCAACTCTTTTGTTGATTATTTTTTTAAAAGTTGCTAAAATTCTATTTAATCCTTTGTTTCACTAAGGATTAAAGGAAACTTATTCAACGCTATCAGACTTGTCAATTCACAGGTTCCTATAGCTAAAAAGCAATTAACAAGCAATTTCTGGAAGTGATTAGAAAAAGAATTAAACAAAAGTAGTGTCCTTTCAAAAGTGCCAATTGTGGTTTGAACAAGATAGCTATTTCTTCATCTCACAGAGCTCTAAATCCACCAAAGACCATTATGTTTTGTGTCCTTGCAAGAAACAGCTGTCTGGAACATTTCTGGGTGACCTCAAGTCCCCCCATTGTCCAGAGGGGACATATTGAGAAGCTGAACTATTTGCTGGTTCTTCATTCTGCTGTACTTGTCTTCTCCACTTTTTGTATGGAGTGGAGACATCTCCAGTCCCCCAATTCCAACAATAAGAAATCTTTTTGGGCTGTGTGATCCCTTCAAATTTTGCAAGTTTGCCTGAAGGTGAAGGAAGTGGGGGGGGGCTTGCAAATGGCTGCTGCTTTGGTAAATGAAATAAGTCATAAAACTCCCAGTTTCCAGAAGATAAATTAATAAGACATTTCTCTGTTACCCCCAAGAGTATGCTTAATACTGTCACATTAGCTTCCTTTATGCATTTTTCCCAAGACAAAACACTAGCCTGCAGCCCTCTATCACTTTTATTTTTCTAACAATGATTCTTGGGTGTATATATAGGGCCCATCCTTCAATGATGCATATGTATCAGTGGAAGATGGACCACTGCATTACAGTATTCATTCTTCTTAAAAAGAAAAAGTAAATATTTTTTTTAAAAAGAAAGTTAGATAAAGCAGGGTTCTAGTATATTGTAGAAGCTGAAGACGCAGGAACATTGGTGGGAAATAATAAAGTCCTTCTCAGAGCCTGGAAAAGAAGATGGCTGTTTGCAAAATATTGTAGATTTTTGTAACCTAGTTCCTTGTTCCTTTCAATAAATCAGATTTTAGCTCAATTTTATAAAAACATCAGGATGGGAGTTAAACCCATTTTTTTGAGGGATATCATTCTTGAGGGTAGCATCTTCCTGATGTAGAATATGATTTCTCCTGATGTAGAAGATTACATGGCAGGAATAACCAATGGTAAAAGAACATTCCAGTCTTATGATTGTCCTACCTCCCAATACTTGCCATACCTCCAGAGAGGCAGGCAGTCCTTGAACCAAACTCTACACAACATAACCTTTTCTTTTGCTTATCCCTTAACTAATTTATTTTTCACTGAGGAAAAGATCTGACTGGAACCCTATTTCTAAGCTTCCATATGGAGCAGGGAGAAATCCAGCAGGTTCTGACAGGTTCTGGAGAACCAGTAGCAGAAATTTTGAGCAGTTCAGAGAACCGGTAGCGGAAATTTTGAGTAGTTCGGAGAACTGGCAAATACCACCTATGGCTGTCCCCAGAGTGGGGAGGGAATGGAGATTTTGCACTACCCTTCCCCTGGAGTGGGGTGGGAATGGAAATTTTGCAGTATCTTCTCCCTGCCATGCCCACCAAGCCACACCACGCCCACCAAGCCAGGCACACAGAACCGGTAGTAAAAAAAATTGGATTTCACCACTGATATGGACTCTTTAGAAGGAGAGAAGATCAGGTTGGCTTTTTCTTGTAACCGATCCAGTGAGTTCCAGGCCTTGCAAGAACAATTTTTAGTCTTTGGGAAACATCTGCAGCATGGTGAGTAGAAATAACTTAGTCTGGTCCAATTCTTTCCTACCTAGCTATCAGTTCTCATATGCCTCAGACTTTCTAACCTCTTCTTTCCCAGGAAATGCACTGTTAATACTGACACAGTAATTCCCTCCGAGCTCTGCTCTAACAGCTTCTAATTCTCTAATGCAAGATCACGGCATTTCTCTGATTATTTGAATGATTTCCAAGCTCTGGCTCAGTCATTGTTATTTCAACTGGAGCTCAGTAGCGAAGTGTTGCCAGCATGATAAACAATATGTGTGCTTTTCTGACTAGCATTCATCCATGTAAAAAAAATTAAATTCTTGTAATGTTTCTCACCCTACTACCAATTGGCAATGCACAATTTAGGCACAATGGCGTGGAGTCAGCATCAAAAGATAAGGCGTGCATAACGTGCATAGATACATTTCTGCATAAAGCGAGAGCTCCAATTTGACCATCTTTTCTTTTTAATGATATTTAGGGATAGGAACATTAATTCCTATCATGGCATCCCAAAGCTGGCATTTCTAAAGTGTTAACATCTTGCACACAAAAGCTGCAATACCTCATCACTTCTGACTGTGTCATAAATCCAAATTTTTTACACTCAGTCTAATTATCTAACACGCAATACTATTTATGTTACTGTCAGTTGCAGTGAGAGTTTATTGTTGGGCAATACAGTTTGAATTTTCAAATAATCTATTTCAAAACCAGACCCAAGAATAAATTCTGGAACTTGACATATTTCTAGTTTTCCTAGGAACAGATTTAAAACATATGAACACTTAAGCAACAGGAATGGAATACAGCTGACTTTTAACCAAAATTTGTCAAAGTTCAATCTAGCGTTAGTCTTGTGTGTCAAATGGCAATCAGATAGTGGGTTTTAAGCATTACCAGGGAGAGGAAATTGTACAAGTACTCTATTTTTCCCTTAACAACTTTTCTGGAAAGACAAAAGATGGAAAAATCAGTGGAAAAAGAACAAAGGTTATCTTCCAGGCCTGTCAAACTAGCGGCTTGCGGGCTGGATACATCACATGCAGGCCACGCCCACCCTGTCTCCACAAAGGAGAAAAAACATTGCAATATGTCATGATCCAGCCCGTGACATGATCAAGTTTGACACCTGTGTGACATAGACCATAACACTGTAGGGATAAAGCAAGGCAAGTGCATGATAAAGACCCTCATGATCTACAACATGGGTCGCCATCCCTGGGCCATGGCCTATTTGGAACTCGGCCGCACAGGCGGCGGGCAAAGGTGTATGCTTGTGTAACGCTCTCCCCACGCAAACGGCAGCTGCTTGCACTCATGTGCGAAACTTCCTTTGCCATTCCTGCCACTTGCACAAATGGAGTTGTGCACATTTGCACATACCCATCTGCCACTTTCAGGGAACCCATCCCTTCTCTTACCCCCTCCCCTCCACCGGGCTGCCAAGCCATAAAGGTTGGGGACTGGTGATCTACAGTGGATGCTTGAATTAAGAGTTTAAGAGTTTATTGGATTTCTATACCGCCTTTCTCCCAGGGCGATGTACAGCCACATTAAAACATATGAATTTATAAAATTTAAAACCAATTAAAATAAATATATACAATTTGGCCCTCAAGTAAAACAAACATACCCCACTTAAAATTCATATTAGGCCAGTCCGGCTTGCTGAAACAAGAAGGGCTTTAGGGCATGGCAAAAAGTACGGAGGTCAGGGCTAAGATGAAGTTCTAGGGGCAGCTCATTCCAAAGGGCTGGTGCCCCCACAGAGAAGGCTCTCCCCTGGGTGTCACCAGTCGGCATTGTTTGGCCGACGGCACCCTGAGGAGCCCCTCTCTATGGGAGCGTATTGGCCGGTGGGAGGTTGTTGATGGCAGAAGGCGGTCTTGTATATATCCCAGTCCTAAGCCATGGAGCCCTTTAAAGGTGGTGACCAACACCTGAATCGCACTCGGAAGACTAATGGGAGTCAGTGCAGCTCGCGCAGGAGGGGTGTTACATGGGCGCACCGAATCGCACCCATAACTACCCGCGTGGCCACATTCTGGACCAGCTGGAACCTCCGAGTGCTCTTCAAGGGGAGTCCCATGTAGAGAGCATTGCAGTAGTTCAGACGGGATGTGACGAGGGCATGAGTGACTGTGTGCAGGGCATCCTGGTCCAGAAAGAGACGCAACTGGTGCATCAGGCGAACCCAATAGAAAGCTCCCCTGGCCACGGCTGTCATGTGCTCTTCTAAAGACAGCCGTGCATCCAGGAGAACACCAGGTTGCGAGCACTCTCTATGGGGGCCAAGATCTCACCCTCAATAGTCAGCGATGGCGCCAGCTGACTATACCAGGATGCCGGAAGCCACAGCCACTCAGTCTTGGAGGGGTTGAGTTTGAGCCTGTTTCTCCCCATCCAGATCTGCATGGCCTCCAGGCACCGGGACATCATATCAAGGGCATCATTGGGGTGGTTCGGAGTGGAGATGTACAGCTGGATGTCGTCAGCATACTGATAGAATCCCACTCCGAAACCACGGATGATCTCACCCAGCGGCTTCACATAAATGTTGAACAGAAGAGGCGAGAGGAGTGACCCTTGCGGCACCCCACAAACAAGGCACCTCGAGGTCGACCTCTGCCCCACTGCCAACACAAACTGTGTGCAGTCAGAGAGGAAGGAGGACAACCACCGCAACACGGTGCCTCCCACTCCTAACCCCTCCAATCGTCGCAGCATGATACCATAGTCGATGGTATCAAAAACCGCTGAGAGATCTAATAGGACCAAGACAGAGGAACAACCCCTGTCCCGAGCCCTCCAGAGATCATCAACCAATGCGACCAATGCCATTTCTGTGCTGTATCCTGGCCTGAAGCCCGACTGGAACGGGTCTAGATAATCGGCTTCATCCAGGTACTGGGGAAGTTGTTGCGCTACCACACTCTCAACAACCTTCACCACAAAGTGAAGGTTGGAGACTGGGCAATAATTCGCTAATGTAGCTGGGTTCAGGGAAGGCTTCTTGAGGAGAAGCCTCACCACCACCTCTTTCAAAGGGGGGGGGGAAGTAACCCTCACTCAAAGAAGTGTTAATAATCCCCTGGAGCCAGCCTCATGTAACCTCCCGGGAGACCAGCACCAACCAGGAGGGACACGGATCCAACAAACATGTGGCAGCGCTAAGCCTCCTCAGAATCCTGTCCATGTCCTCAGGAGTCACAGGGTCAAACCCCTCCCAGATAACATTCTCAAGATTCCCCTCCATCACTCCATCCAGACCTTCCTGAATCTGAGTGACTTTGTCATGCAGGAATTACACAAAATCCTCAGCGCTGCTCTGCAAGGGGTCTTCCCTCGCTCTCAGGTGAAGGAGGGAGCAGGTCACCCTAAACAGGGCTGCTGGGCGGTTCTCTGCAAACCCGATAACAGCGGAAAAATAGCTAAATTTCACCACTTTTATCGCCACTAGGTAGATCTTAATATGAGACCTCACCAGTGTTCAGTCAGATTCGGAGCGACTGGCCCTCCAATCACTCTCCAGGAGTCTTTTCCGGTGCTTCATCTCTCTCAGCTCCTCAGAGAACCAGGGAGCCAATTGAGATCGGCACCAGGTCAGAGGCCACAAAGGCATGACACAATCCAACACTCCGGCAGCTGCCCTATCCCAGGCAGCCACCAGCTCTTCAGTTGTGCCGTGAGCCAGAGTCTCAGGGAATGCCCCAAGCTCTGTCAGGAACCTATCCGGGTCCATCAGGTGCCTGGGACGGAACCACCTGGTCGGTTCCGTCTCCCTGCGGTGAGGTGTAAGGTTTGAAAGTCCATGCGAAGGAGGGAGTGATCAGACCATGACAAGGGTTCGATGAATTAAGCTGTAGGCTACTTCCTTTTCATTTTGCTGGGTTTTTTTTCTCAATCTTTCTGGACTGAGAAGCTGTCTAAAAAACCAAGAGTAGCAAACAGTTTCAGTTAAATCTAAACTTCATATTATAAGTTTTCTTTATATATAAAATGTTCTGCTGTGTAATCCCTTCAGGAATATTTGAATGCTATTCCCTAAAGTACTATACTATAGATGTATTGGAACACTAATTCCCTGGAGCCCATAGTCAGTGGGGCTGGGTAGAAATTCTAGGAATTTTAGTCTCAGTGTATTAGGAAAGCCTGATCTAGAGCACAGTCCTTATTTGTCCTTTGGAAGTGCTGTAGAATCAAGGTCATGTGCAATGGACTTGATTCAGCCTGGACTCTTACTTTGGAAGTAATTAACTAAATTAAAAAGTGGAAGTGCAACAGAAAAGCTACATAATTTTATGTAGCATGTAGTTTGTCCTTGAGAAGTTGAGTGAAGACAAAAAAAGACAGAAAATAAACCCCAGCCCTGAGACCAATTATCACCTTGTCTTTACCAGGTAGCCAAATATTTTTTGCTTTCAAACCTTTACCAGGAACAATCATTGTACAGCCAACAGAGAAAAGGCATATACAGGTCCATACATAGTTTAAGGACTGTGGAATATAAAAAAACAACAACACTTTTTATTCTTCCTTATTTTGCTAGGGAGTTATCCTATTTCTTTTAGAAGAACTAGGATCTTGTGTGTGTGTGTGTGTGTGTGTGTGTGTGTTCCTGGATTGATTATTAAAAAATAGGAGAATGGCTTGCCTCCAGAAGTTGTGGGTACTCCATCACTGGGGGTTTTCAAGAAGAGATTGGACAACCATTTGTCTGGAATGGTATAGGGCAGTGATGGCTAACCTTTTTGCCATCGCGTGCCAAAAGTGGGGGGGAGCGTGAGGGATCACGCGTGTGTGTGCCCACACCCATAATTCAATCCTTCCCTGCTCTGCCTCCAAGCATGCATGCGTGACACCCCCCGCGCTCTCTTCATTTTTGGCACACGATGACCCGATAGGCCTGGTAGGCCTGTTTTTCACCCTCCCCAGGCTCCAGAGCAGGGGTGGGTTCTAATTTTTTTTTACTATTGGTTCTGTGGGCGTGGCTTATTTTGTGGGTGTGGCTTGGAGGTCATGTGACTAGGTGGGCGTGGCTAGCTGGCCAGAGTCATTTCTGGAAGGTCCTCGCATTTACGACCAGTCCTCGCACTTACGACCCGATTCATTTGTTTGCTTTTAACACTGATCAGCTGTAGGACGGCCCTTTGAAGCCCCTCAGTAAGAGTTTAAACAGTTTTTTTCCCTCTAGTCATCAGCTGGGACTCAGGAGGCAGCAATAGATTGGGGGTGGGACCAAATAAAAGGTAAGAATAACGTGGGGAGGTGGGGGGGGTGGGAGGGAGGGGGGAGAGAACCGGTTCAGTGACGTCATATCGTCACTGCTACTGGTTCGGCCGAACTGGACCGAACCGGGAGGAACCCACCACTGCTCCAGAGGCTTTCTTGGAGCCTGGGGGGGGGGGGCGAAAAAGGGTTTTCCCACCTTCCTGGAGGCACTCTGGAAACCAGAAATGGCCTGTTTTCCGACTTCTGGTGGGCTTGGAAGGCCCGAAAATCAGCTGGTCGGCACACACGTGCATGCTGGAGCTGAGCTAGGGCAAAGGTCGTGTGCCCACAGAAATGGCTCCGTGTGCCACTTGTGGCATGCGTGCCATAGGTTCGCCATCACGGGTATAGGGTCTTCTGCTTGAGCAGGGGTTTAGACTAGAAGTCTATCAAGGTACCTTCCAACCCTGTTATTCTATGTTCAATATTAACATAGTTCTCCAGGCCTAATGATTCCTTTTTATTGACCCATTATTATGAAGACATAAGTTTGTGAGTCTCATTGTTACAAAGATTAGTTTATAGATAAAAGTGGGATGCTGGGTGTGTCAAATGATCTGTTAGTGCAAATGGTCGTTAATTTTGCTCTGGAATATCTCTTAAAAGCATAATTGTTAAAATGCTTTAGAAGAACAAATGGCCAAACCGTGTGAACTTTTGGTGGGTATATAGCCAGTTTATTACCTGGATGGAAACCATAAGAACTAAACTAAATATGTCTAAGTTTATTCCACTTAAAGGTGCTTTCCCCCCTCACTAATCTGATCAGTTTGATATGTTGCTCTTCTCCTCTGGGTGAATTGAATCTGAGGTCTAGGAATGGAAAGCCACTGCCTAATTTTCTGCACAATCCTGCCAATGAAATATTCCGTTATTTAAAAATTATTATTTTTTGATGAATGGTCTGTCAGTGTTGGATGAAGTTAACATTCTTTTGCTCAATAAAGTAAATATTGAAGTTGTAAGATAAACGCTGCCTAAGTTAGCTAAGTGCTTTACTGCTGTCAAATCTGTTCCTACCTAGTTTTAGCACTGGTGTTTTATTTTACAATATATGAATGGTTGGTTAGAATTTCCTTACATGTGTTAATCACATTAAATGCTAACATTCCCCAAATAGTGTGAATTATAAATGATAGAGAATAGCTGCAGTCCAAGGTAAATTATGGTGAATTTATCAGGATTTACTACCAGGTAAGTAGCCCTATTGCTGTCCTTTAATGAACAGTTACTTTATGCTGTACCTGTTCATTGGGGATTCCTTTTTAATTAATAGAGTATAAAGATAATTTCTATCTAAGTGGTAATAGTTTCTATGCCTCCACCTCCCCCACCCTAACAAATTAACTGCTTTTCATGTCAAAATAAACAGCTGAAACAGCTCATAGACAACATTTATTTTGTATGTACATTAATGGGCACTTCCGTTTTTCCTGGAGGCTAAAATCCACTTTGAAATTCTTGTTTGATAAATTCCCTGGCTTTCTGAGTAATTTAGCTGTCTATGGGGCTGCTGATCCTTTGAGGATATTGCTGATCTATTGGGACTCTTACACCACATCTACATATCCAAGTTCAAATATATACTTAAGATGATTGGTTTAAACTTCAGTTGTTGTCTGATAGAGTAGTTTGATTGTCTCCTATTTCATTTCTACATTCTGAGACTAATCCATACAAACCTTATTTTTAAATATGTTTGCTAAATTCAACAGTTGATACAGGAATCAGTCTGTAGACCAACATGAAAGCAATTATGAGCATATAATAATGATATAAGAGGAAAACGTTGGTTTTATATTCATTCGTATGAATGTAAATTAGCATCATATATGCAGTTCATTGTACCAATTTTCCCAAGATAAGGAGAATTCTAGCCGAAATTCTAATTCCGGTTTGGTTCTCTAAAAACTTTTGGGTGCAATCTACTTTACTTACCAAAGAGTTACACACACACACACACACACACACACACACAAAACACACATTTAATTGTTTTGCCTCTGGTTCTGCCAGCTTATTGTTCCTGATGGCTGGCTTTGTGACTGTGAGAAGATCTACAATTGGCAGCTATTCTGGTGTTACTGCAAAATTCAGTTCTTTCGGTATCAAAAAAAGTATCAAAAAACCTGATACTTTTTTCAATTGTTCTGTTTAAGTTACAGCAACAAGCATTTTAATACAATCATCTATCTATCTATCTATCTATCTATCTATCTATCTATCTATCTATCATTGCATTAAAATGCTTGTTGCTGTAACTTAAATAGAACAATTGAAAAACAGTCAGACACAAACTGAGCAATGTGGTATATACAGTACAATGCAGTGGGCCATGTGCAGATCTGTACATTGGGGGAACAAAACAACCTCTTCAAGGCACAACATAGGAGAATGAACACATCAGGACAAGATTCAGCAGTCCACCTGCATTTAAAAGGCAAAGGCCACTCTTTTGAAGACAGAAAAGTCCACATTTTGGACAGAGAGGACTGCTGGTTTGAAAGTGGGCTCAAAGAGGTTGCATTTGCCAAATTGAACAGCCCTCTCTCAACAGAGGGAGAAGCAGTGGTGGAATTCAGCCAGTTCACACCACTTTGGGAGAACTGGTTGTTACCTTTCTGAGCAGTTTGATGAACTGGTTGTTGGAAGAAATCATTAGGGCAGAGAACCGGTTGTTAAATTATTTGAATCCCACCACTGGGGAGAAGGATATGACATCATCTATTTCCAGTCTACAACACAGTCCTTTCAAAAGTTCCAAAAAGGCTCCATCCATTTTTGCACTACTCAGGTGACCCTGACATATTTATTTATTTATTTTAATTTTTAATTTGATTTATAAGCTGCCGTTCTTCGGAGACTCAGGGCAACTTACAAATGCGTTAAGCAATAGCCTTCATACTTTTGTATATTTATACAAAGTCAAGCTTATTGCCCCAACAAACTGAGTCCTCAATTTACCCACCTTAGAAAGGATGGAAGGCTGAGTCGATCTTGAGCCTGGTGAGAATTGAATTCGCAGTAATTGCAGGCAGCTGGATGTTAAATGCTGCCTTAGGAGGCATTAGCCTCCTACGCCACTCAGGCTCTTGATATAGATAAACTTCCAGGTGGCCTCTATGATTCTCTAAAAGGATACAAATGACCAGCTGTCTGCAAGGAGTATAAATCCTCTCATTCCCCTCCATCCAGTCAGAGCTGAAGAAGCTTCTTCGATGAGAAGTGAAACATCTTCAAAGAAAACAAGAAAGTCCAGTTGCCTCTTGAAAAAGCACCTTTGGTTCAAGGTGGCAAACACATCCAATATATCTTCCTCCTGCAATTTTATTTCATTTGTTTGGATTTTATTTGCTGTAGCTTTTGGATATCATTTACAAATTTGCTTATACTTATTAGTTACCTCTGCAAGAGTTATTGAATCATAGCACGATATTATTGTTATCAGGATCACAAGTTTGCATAAAATTCACCATTTTCTTCTGAAGAAAAAGTATTGCGGGAAAAAGGATCTAGAAATAAAATGAAATAACCTTCAGTGTGGTCATGCTGGGGTGAGACCCAGTTGCTTCTTCACTGTAGATTATGTAAGCAATCTGACTGAAACTGTCAGGATTTAAATATATGGTCTTTCCGGCCACATTTTAATAAGGCCTCTTCTTTTTTCCTTTGGTTTGTGCTAAAACCTAACTCTGCTGTTACCTTCATATTCTACCATGGAGGTTTAACTACCCAATTTTATTAGAAATGAAATAAAAGTATTAGGAAAATGAAATCTCTGTTTTTGTGCCTTGGAATACGCTACTTCTTTTTCCCACTGGTAATTTATATCCCCTTGAAGTTTTTCTTTCTTTTTACAGATAATGATGCAAATTCAGTTCAGGTCATTTTTTTTAAGAGAAGAGAGTAAAATGCCATTTGAGAACCTTTTTATTTAACTGAATTATGTATAGAAGAAATGAGTACTTAGCTCATTTTTCCCCCTTCTCTACATGAATGGAAGTTTGCCTAGAAGCAGCAGCAGGCTTTATAATATTTTAATCACCTATGACCTGGATTACTACACTAATATAAAATAATATATCCAGCAAAGCAGCAACCCTACCCATTTAGAAATGTATTTCAATACATTCAATCTGTAGAGCTTAAAAATATTAAGGATGAAAAGTTGAATAAAGGCGGTAGCAGAATATACAATATATATACAAATATATAAAATCAAGAGAAAAGACAGCATGGAATGATTAGAATGGAGTCAGACTGTAAGGATTCTCCCATTATATTTTGCTCACTGAAGGTGATGTGAAGCTGATAAGCAGGACTTCAAGAACCAAAGATCTCATAAAATGACAAACGGTGCGTTATGTTATCACAGTGCAAGCCCACCTCTTATGGTTTTGTGAGCATTGCTACAAGGCGAGCACAAAAGGGGTGGAGTTTGCATGACAATCATGTGTCACACATTTCGTCATATCCTCCTTTCCCTACCCATAGTTCTTAGGTGTTACATACACATGGATGCAGATACCTACATTCTGCTTTTGACTAGGAGTGCGTTACTTGTGCAGTTGCTGGGCTCTGCTTGGCCAGAATCATGGCTCATAATGCTTTGATGAAATAGATGGAATGTAACAGAGCTACTTACAAGAGCTTTACTACTTGCTGAGGTTGGCATAGAGAATAATCCTCTCATTCATCCCTTCTTTGTGATCCTTGCATGTTTACAGTGAAGCCTAGAGTCAAATCAATGAAGGTCTTGATTATGTTACAAGGGTAACATAGGAAATAGTCCTTTACTTGCATGGATATCTTCAAATTTACCTCCTCTACTGGTCAAATGATTGCTGTAATAATATATGTGCCCCAACCATGCCATGGAGATCCACATAAGTGCAAGCTTTCTACCGCAGATGAGGAGCGGTAAGCATAAATCATATTTGCACTGGAAGGTCTATCTCTGTTAAAATATTTATATATTGCCTTTCCATTACATTTACAGAGCTCAGAGCAGCTTACATTTCTTTGGAAAATAATAAAATTCATCAAAAACTAAAACACTAACCAAAATGAACAGCATTTAAAGCAGGCATTGGTACAGCGGGGAAAAAAACAATTATAACACCCAGGGGGGCAGTCACTGAAAATAACGATTCCTGGGACATTGTTTTCATTAGGTTGCATATGTGGAGGCTTGCATACCATCAACATTCTGATTCGGCTAGGTACTCAACTATGGATTTTCTCTTGCATTCCTTCCTGCCTGCCCAGGCCTTAACATCTCTATTTTTAAAATGACGGCTACATTTGGAATAAGCTAACTTGTAATAGCTCCCCAAATATTGGCAGAGGGTGCAAACGGAAAGCAAAATGATGAATCATTTCTGTTGGCTCGATCTTACAATGCAACTTCTGGCTTTTAGGAAAAAGACTTAAGATTTGTCTCTTCTCGAAGATTCTGGACTAGGCTAAAATAGGGGTTCCAATAATAATCAGGCATGTGAGGTATTTGCGATTGATTTTCTTCTCAAACATGGATAATGTTTTGTTGTTTTTGCTCTTAAAACCAGCCAGTTTTCCAGAGTTATCTGGCAAATGGGCGCCTTTAGACATCTACTAAATATGTAAATAAATGGACTGGTGGAGAAAGCAATCAAAAGCATTCTGTAGCTTATGCAAGATCCTTCTTCTTCATGATATTTGGTGGAATATGAAAGCACCAACACAATCTGAATCTCCTTTCAGGCTTTATATGATTATAATGAATGAATTAACCTATAGTAGAAACTAACACATGGCACTATGGTTTACAATACTCAGTTGTAACCTACTGAACCAAGGACAAAGTCATTTCATTGGCCTCAATGGCCAGCAGTAGTCAAAACAAATCCAGAATTCTGAGGTAGCTAGTTGGGAAAGAGGTATACGTAACTACAGGAAGACAGTCTCATTTCTGTGTTCACAATATCCCAGTAATATTTATTTTTCTTCCTAGCATTTTTCTGCAAGCGCAGTCCATTTTGGGGGTGGGGTTTCCATTGAGTGTTGATCCATTGGTAGTGACAGGATTTGACTCACCAGCTTGTCAACCAAACCTGACATTGTGGGCTAAGAGAGAGTGACTGGCTCAAGGTCACCTAGCTGGCTGCATGCCTAAAGCAAGACCAGAACTCACAATTTCCTAATCTAAGGTAGTGAAAAGAAGGACTAGGGATGACATGATAGCAGTGTTTCAAAACTTGAGGAGCTGCCACAAAGAAGAGGATATCAACCTGTTCTCCAAAGCACCAGAAGGCAAGACAAGAAACAATGGATGGAAACTAATCAAGGAGAGAAGCAACCTAGAACTAAGGAGAAATGTCCCAAGAGTGAGAAGAATTAACTAGTGGAATAGCTTGCCTTCAGAAGTTGTGAGTACTCCATCTGTGGAGGTTTTTAAGAACAGACTAGACAGCCACTTGTCTGGAATGGTATAGGGTCTCCTGCTTGAGCAGAGGGTTGGACTAGAAGACCTCCAAAATCCCTTCCAACTTTGTTATTCTGTTAGTTTCTAGCCTGGTACTTTAACCACTAAACCCAACTGGCTCTTACTATAACCCAAGAAAATGATATCTCAAAAATATAGGTATGACTGCTGTATTTAAACCAAAATGCAGGTCCATTTTTAAGAAGAAGCATTAATGAGGCACTGAAGAGGAGAGTGATGTTTGTTGTCTAGGGATTATTTTATCTTCATTAATGCATATGTATATGGTTTGAAGGCACAGGCTTTTGTATTCAATCCTGTATCTTTAGAGAATTAAATTATATTAGGCTGGTCAAAAGTATGCAGTGCGAGTTTCTCTTTATAACAATGTGATGACTACAGGATTCGTGGTAACATTTACACAAAGCTTTTTATGTATGCTAAGCAAGAATGGTGAGAGGTAGCAATACATGCTGAATATGAGTTTTGGAATTATTTCTTTAGAGTTACAGAATGGAAATTGGGAGCAAAAAAACAATGAACAGTTTTTACTCAATCCAGTAATAATTTCCAGCATCATTCTGACTATGCTGTAACTTTGAGTACATTACTAATATTTCATGAATTGCATCAATCTATTATATAAACGTGGGGCACATATGAAGACTCCCTTTGATGCAGCAACTGCTTCTATGTGCTCATTTTGTTACTGGCAGCATTATATTCCAGAGATGGTCTCAGGTGTCATACTGGTAAAAAAGAGATGAAGCTGTAAACATACAGTTGTGGATGCTCTCTCTCTTTTTAACCTCCTCCATAGACATCCCTGGATGGGCTCCAGTGCTGGGTTTCAAATATTTTTACTACCAGTTCTGTGGGTGTGGCTTGGTGGGCATGACAGGGGAAGGATACTGTAAAATCTCCATTCCCTCCCCAATCCAGGGGAAGGTTACTGCAAAATCTCCATTTCTTCCGATGAGCTGGGACTCGGGAGACAGAGAATACATGGGGGCGGGGCCAGTCAGAATTTTTACTACTGGTTCTCCGAACTACTCAGAATTTCCGCTACCGGTTCTCCAGAACTGGTCAGAACCTGCTGAAACCCACCTCTGATGGGTTCATATGTGACCCAGTTGTTTGAGACCCCAGACCAGATACCAGGCGACTGGTGAGTTCTAGTCCTGTCTTAGGAATGAAAGCCAGCTGAGTGATTTTGGGCCAGTCACTCTCTCTCAGCCCAAACTGCCTCACATGGTGGTTGTTGTACATAAAAGGAGGAGTAGGAAGGAGTACAGGTAGTCCTCGACTTACAACAGTTCATTTAGTGACTGTTCAAAGTTATAACTGCACTGAATAAATGATTTATGACAATTTTTCACAGGTACAACCTTTGCAGCATCCCCTGGTCATGTGATCAAAACTCAGATGTTCGGCAGCTGGTTCATATTTATTACGGTTGCTGGTGTCCCGGGGTCTTATAATTACCTTTTGGAATCTTCTGACAAGCAAAGTCAATGGGGAACAACTGGGTTACTAACTTAACAACTTCAGGGATTCACTTAACAACTGTGGCAAGAAAGGTCATAAAATGGGACAAAGCTCATTTAACAAAATGTCTCACTTAAGAAGAGAAATGTTGGGCTCAGTTGTGGTCGTAAGTCGAGGATTACCTGCCTTATGAATGTTCACCACCTTTATAAAATAGTAATTTATAAAATAGTAAAGGTGGGATAAAAACCAAGCCAATAAAAATTGTACGTAATCCACATCTAAAAAGTTGTTATATGATAGGCATGCAAATGTAGTGCATTCTCACAACGTAATTGTGCCTGCATCCAATGCGGGATACATAAGCCTGTGCAGACTCTTGACAGGGAAGAATTGATGTATGCTTGGAATCACATTTAGATTATATTAGACCTTTCAGGAGAGAATGGAGAAACCAGCAGAAGAATCCAATGAGAAGATCTAAGTAAAGAACCAGTTAGAAAATGTAAACTGACCCTCAAAACCAAGCACCGTAATAAAAAGGGCAGCCTTCAGGTGAATCACACTTGTCAAAATTAGATTTTGTTACAGAGCAAATACTGTAAGAATCCTGGGCTAAGCTAGGAAGCCTTTTAACTATCCATTTAATTGAAGCTTGTGACAGAAAATAAGATGGCTGGGAACTGATCCTGCAAAGATTTGATGGTTTTTGCACATTGCCAAGGGGTTTTCAAGAAGATGTGCCATGCAAATTTAATTTACTGGGTTAATGTTAGATATTACTGTAACGGGCTTTACTTGAAAGCTCTCTGTAGCCATATTAACCTTGGGCCCCTCTGTAGATTTAACTGCAGTTTGAATTGTAGCTTTTTTCTCCGTTCCCCCACCCCTTATGTAACTCCCTAGGTTTCTGATAGTTTGTTCTTTGCACAGCGTGAGAGAGAACAGTTGCACTTATAAGCATATTATGCTCTGATTCTCATGTAATATGTCACATATACAGCCACTGATATGGTTTTATGGTTCATTTCACTTTATCTGTCCAAAGATAATCTCTAACAATGTGATTGCGATGGGAATGGGAGAGAAGTTACAATGTAGGGCTATCTCTGCTGGTCTGTACAAATCTACACAACCACTAGAGGGCAGCAAAGGGGTTTCTGTGTTTCTTTGCTGCTCTCTAATGATCATCTGGGTGTTAGCAGCTTAAATCCAATAAACAACTACAATGAAAAAACAATCTGCCAATTTGAACAAGCCCAAAAACACATGTCCAGCAAAGATGAGTAGTTTGCTTCTGCCTTCTCTTCATTACTAAAATGTCCTGCTTACAGGAAGAATATGTGGGGGTTTTTCTATAATTTATATCAATAAATTTATATCAAGCACCCAAGTTCTTTGTTTTTTGTTTTTAATATCAGGGAAACAAGTAATGAGCTGCGGTGACACAATGGTTAGAATGCAGTACTGTAGGCTACTTCTGCTGTTCACTGGCAGCCAGCAGTTTGGCAGTTCGAATCTCACCAGGTTCAAGGTTGACTTAGCCTTCCATCCTTCCGAGGTCGGTAAAATGAGGGCCCAGATTGTTGGGGGCAATATCAGTGGTGGGTTGCTACCGGTTCGCCCCGAAACAGGTGAACTGGTAGCAGTGATGGCGGGAGGCTCTGCCCACCCACCTGGATGCTTCTGCACATGGGCAGAAGCATCGTACACGCACACAAGCGCATGCGCACCCACGAGTGATGGGTGCAACAGGTTTTGAAACCCGCCCCTGGGCAATATACTGACTCTGTAAGCCATTCAGAGAGGTCTGTAAAGCACTGTGAAATGGTATATAAGTCTAAGTGCTATTGCTATTGCTATATCTCTGTGTAGAAAATATTAGGAGCTAGAAGGTAGCTGATAGTTGCAATTCTCCAGGCTATTCTTTCACTCAGTTCAGGCTTGTCTGGGATATCTGTAGGACAGGGCTGTCAAACTCCCAACCCATGAGCCAGATAAATCACGTGCTGGCCACGCCCATGCCTGGTTTAGTGAAGGGGGAATAAGTCTTGATATGTCACATGATGCCACTGTGACAACGTGAGTTTGACACCCCTGCTGTAGGATGATTTTAAAGCTATGAAACGAGTTGGGTAGCTTTTAGAATTAAAAACGTTGCTGCGCCAAGGCTCTTTTGTTCATAGGCAACTAAGAGAAAGAAGAGAGAAAGAAAGAAAGAAAGAGAGAGAGAGAGAGAAAGAAGGAAAGAAAGAAAAAGAAAGAAAAAGAAAGAAAAAGAAAGAAAGAAAGAAAAAGAAAGAAAGAAAGAAAGAAAGAAAGAAAGAAAGAAAGAAAGAAAGAAAAGAAAAGAAAAGAAATTTTGCTGAATTTATTTCACTTTAGTGATATTCTGGCTATTTCCATATCTTCTCATTTACAGCTTAATGTTTGAAACAGTCCTCAACATTAATATCAGCATTACAGCTTAATTTCCTAACCCATTTCAGCAGAAGCAATTAGATTCCCATATGTTGGTTTGTATATGAGTCTACATGAGCCTCTTCAATTATAGAACAAACATGTGCATGATACACTTTATGTTTCATTGAAATCTGTGGAAGGAAAATGAACTTCCGCTTCCAGAATCAATGTACCTTCTGATGCCAAATCCTTGTGATAAACTACAAGAACAGACCATGACGTTCAGGCTGTGTTTGCAACCACTCGGAACTGACCGTCCTGCCTTGGAAGCAGATTAAGGCACTGTTGTTCTTCTCCAACAGGTTCTGTATGTTTAAAATATTGGGCAGCCTTAAGTGACTTACGCGGTGCTTATTTCTGTTTGACTATTTTAAGCCCTGTGGTTTGGATTTTTGACTTGGTGATGAATCCTTAGAATGTAGTTTGGCTCTTTGATGCTCTTGTTGTCCCTGGAGTCATGTCAGATTCTGTGTTTCACGTTCTCCTTTTTTTTCACGTTCTCCCTTTCTTTTCTAACCTTTCCCTCTAAACAGTTGTTAAAGCTTGCCCCAAGTTAACTGTAGTCAATTCTTGTTTCATCTTATAGTCAGTATTACATAAATAGTGGAAGTCTTTCCTTGCCCCCGGTGATTGATAGTGAGGTCTATTTGTACATATCGATTGGGATAAAAAATTAGTAGTTTGCAATGGGAAAAGGCAAATTAGTCATCAAAAAGTAGGTGCTTGGAGTATTTTAAGAGTTCCTTGATTAATTCTCTTGATGCGAGTTCTTTTGACAGTAAATTTTATGGTGCTGAGATGTGGGAGGATGAGCAGTAGTACCAGGTTATTGCAAATTCTACTTTTACTCTTTAGCTGATTTATTTTGCCTAGCCTCCTTCCAATAAGACACCAAATGTCTGAAGTGACTCCATCTGGGAATAACAAGATCAATTTTTTTTCAGGTAACAGTTCTGTTGCCAAAAGTCACATGCAATCTTTGAGTTTAACGATATAGATTTCTGAAATGCTAACATTAATATTTTTAAGTGATCTTAGCACCATTTAATTTAAAAAAAATGGAATATTCACATTTTTCCTTACCAGGACGATTATCACTTCCACTTATCAATCAGATTGAATAGTTTTTTTTCCCAAATGCATATTCTTCATTTAGAAAAGAAAAGAAAAAGTAATCTTTAAGTGATTCTGAAATTCAATTCATGGTGAACTATTTTAAATAAGAGGTATCATAATGTGCTAAGGGCTTTTTGAAACTCTGCCCCTTCCATTTCACTCTTTCATATGCTTATGCCGCATTATTATACAAGCAACCAGATTTTTTTTTAAAAAGTAGAATTTTTATAATTTATGTTCTTATAAGTATATTGCATAGAGAAGTTTGTGTTTATATTTAACCAGCATGCTACAATTTTCACCAGAAACACGCAAAATATGAATTGAACAATTTATACATGCATGGATATGTGTCTATTATAACTTTTGTTTAATAAAATTAATATCAGCCATGATATTTGTGCTGTCATCTCTTTTCAGCATTAAAGAAGATTCAGTGCATTTGACAGCATTAAATAAAAATAAAAGTATGAAATTTACCTCTGAGAACCATGGGCTTATTTACTTGGAATATTAAAGCAGTGCAAAGAGTAAGGAAATCAGTTTGACAAAAATATGCAGAACTGTTGTTTAGGCAAAAGGGCCTAAAATATTTTGTAAATGCAGAACATCCAGGTAACATTTGAAAGTGGCTCACACAGAAACTTCCTTAATTCACTGAGCTCTAAGGAAGCAGAGGAATTACCGTGTTTCCCTGAAAATAACACTGGGTCATATTAATTTTTGCTCCAAAAGATGCATTAGGGTTTATTTTCAGGTGATATCATCCTGGTGTGCAGCAGAGCTGGAGAACAAGGTTGGATGGCAGGGGCCGAGGGCACAGGGGCTGCCTCTCCTTGCCTCTGCCTGATGCTGGTGCCAACAGTACAAGATGAGGTGAGGCAGGTAGCAGGGTGGGGGTGGCACCACACCACCCTTGTGTGTTCAGCCCCTGCCATCCAACCTCATTCTTCAGCTCCGTTGCACACAAGGATGAGCCTCTTGCCTGGCACCCCAACTGCAATGACCCTGGCGAACAGGAAGGGCCGGGGGCCCCTAACCCCAAGAGGCAACCAGGACTCCCCTCTCCATTCCGCTCTGCCCTGGCCCCCACAGGCACTCCCAATGCAAGAGACATCGAGCTGGCCATGCCCATCTTAACTGGGGCTTATTTTGGGGGTAGGGTTTATATTAGGAGCATCCTGAAAAAACATGCTAGGGCTTATTTTCTGGTTGGGTCTTATTTTTGGGGAAACACTGTACACCACATTTAGATGTGCAAGATTCTGTCATTGCAGCCAATTTAAAGAAAAGTCATTTAAGCCATCCTATGAAGTCAGTTTTATCTTCTGCTTAAACTAGTGGGAATGGCCAGAAAGTAACTATTTTTTTTAGGAATGCTACTTCAGTTCCAGCAATCAATGTCAAATTTTGAAGTGGAAAATTAAATAAAAATTAAAATGAATTGCTTTCTCTTTCAGGGTTGTGTTAATTCATTTCAATTCTAGTATAATTGTATTATATATTTCTATTATGAATAAATCAATTTTAATTTGGTTTGAAAATATAGCTTTGAATGATAAAGACAAATTATTCTGTATTTAAAGTGAAGCCTGCATAATGTAAATGTATATTATAAAATATGTATCAGCACATGATATGAAATTTCTTTCTTAAATAGACATGTACAATGCTATTAGGGACATATAATGCCTTAATTGTATTTGTTCTTTATGTCAAAAGAATCAAAAGACCAATTTCTGCAGATTATGCCACCATTGACTAAAACTTTGGCTTCCATAACTTCTAACCTTCTAAGAAATGGCATTTATGAATCTTCAGAAAAAAAGAAAAATACGTCAGATATTTCATATTTATATTATTCTAAAATGTATATATAAAATGTGTATATATAAAGTTGCCTTCACTTTGCTAGGATCAGAAGAAAGTGATGAAATGATGAACATAGAGCTTCAATGATGGATGTGAAGAGGTATGTATTAAACAAAATAATAAGGAATAGCCTATTTGTTGCTAGGCAACATGTATGGCACAAAGTTATGATGTCATCAACCTTTGAAAAGCATAGAATCATAGCCAATAAAAATGGAATGAAATGCTTGTTCTATACTTTAAGGTAAAAAAAAAATCAAGATCAAGGTTTGAAAATGGGTTTTCCTTTAGTTGCTTTGTGCATTTTTGAATATTGTAGACATGAATGAGTGATGTAATTAGATATTATAAAGGAATAAGGTTTGAAAAGTGAGTCTGTCTCCAATTATTAAATGTTAGTGCAAGAAATGTGACTTAGCTCAACTGACTTTGAAATATGGACTGAATAAAATTCCCGGGCATCCCTAGTAATGATTAACCTGAAATCTTTTCACTGTATATACTGTAGAATACACATATAAGACACTCACAAATTATTTTGTACTATTGTGTTCGTAATGATTCATCTTAAAGCCTTTTGAGTGAGAATCAATTATGTTCTACATTCTGAGCCTCAGGAATCAAATATTTACTCGGTATGTAATTTAGAAATACATCTGGTGTGGATATAAAAGAAAAGAAGTGCTTAAATAAAACAGGAATGCTCCTTTTACAAGGCAACAATGGGAGTGTAGAAGTGAACAATACAGGTTGCATGATAACATTTGAACTGTGTCTCTCTCGAGTCTTTATGACTTTATGATTGCTACAGTGGATAAATGGTCAAATGTGGGTAGGTGAAGTGATCTTAAAATGGAAATTATAAGGTAAAAACATGCCTGATTGGCTAAGCAGAGGAACATTTCATCACTTGCTGCTGTGTCCTGGCTTTCAGTCAGAACTGAAGTGTTTATAATTTGTGTTAAAAGCATCTCAGATATGGCAACCATTAAATGGAAGCAATAAATACAAAGGGGCAACTGAAACCTATAAAACCATTAATATCCTTTGGTGAACTTGTACTTTTGTTCTTTGTCTCCCAAACTCCAAATTCCCAAGTGTAAGATAATCATAATGAAGGTGAGAGAGTATACAAATTAAATAGAAACAAATTATGTGTTATCATTAGTAATCTGAATTTCAAAATACAGTCTTTGGGACATTTATGAAACATGCACACACAAATTCTATTCATATTGTCATTTTATTCAATATATGTATTATATTAATTATATTACCTTAAACGATTTCAAATGATCCATCTGTTAAACTACTGAAGTTTGCATATGATACAACATTGATCGGTCTCATTCGAGACAATGATGAATCCGCATACAGATGGGAGGCTGAACAACTAGCTCTGTGGTGTGACCAGAGCAATCTGGAACTGAACACACTCAAAACTGTAGAAATTGTGGTAGACTTTAGGAGAAACCCTCCCATACTGCCACCTGTTACAATACTAGACAACACAGTATCAACAGTAGAGACCTTCAAATTTCTAGGTTCTATCATATCTCAAGACCTAAAATGGACACCTAACATCAAAAACGTCATCAGAAAAGCACAGCAGAGAATGTTCTTTCTGCGCCAACTCAGGAAGCTCAAATTGTCCAAGGAGCTGCTGATACAGTTCTATAGAGGAACTATTGAGTCTGTCATCTGCACCTCTATAACTGTATGGTTTGGTTCTGCAACCCACCAAGATAGACACAGACTTCAGAGGATAATTAGAACTGCAATTACTACCAACCTGCCTTTCATTGAGGACCTGTATACTGCACAAGTCAAAAAGAGGGCTGCGAAAATATTTACAGACCCTTTGTATCCTGGACATAAATTGTTTCAACTCCTACCTTCAAAATGATGCTAAAGAGCACTGCACATCAAGACAACTAGATACAAGAACAGTTTTTTTTCCTAATGCCATCATTCTGCTAAACAAATAATTCCCTCAACACTGTCAAACTATTCACATTAGGCTGCATTACTATTGCTATTGGTCTTCTTATCATTCCTGTCGCCCGTCTCCTCCCACTTGTGACTGTAAGTTTGTTGCTTGTATCCTTGCTATTTATATTGATGTTGATTGTTTCCTAGTATGATTTGATTGCTTATTGTACCGTATGACTATCACTGGGTATTGTACCCTGTGATTCTTGACAAGTGTATCTTGCCTTTTTATGTACATTGAGAGCATACACACCAAAAAGAAATTCCTTGTGTGTCCAATCACACTTGGGCAATAAAGAATTCTATTCTAGTTTATTCTGTTTGGTTCTGTTCTGTTCTGTTCCGTCATATCATATCATATCATATCATATCATATCATATCATATCATATCATATCATATCATCATATCATATCATATCATATCATATCATATCATATCATATCATATCATATCATTATATTAATCTATGTCTGTCTGTCTGTCTGTCTGTCTGTATCTATCTATCTATCTATCTATCTATCTATCTATCTATCTATCTATCTATCTATCTACTCTATCTATCCACTGTATCTATCTATCTATCTATCTATCTATCTATCTATCTATCTATCTATCTTTGGACAACTTCTACACATCTTCAGCTTCTCCAGATCTTGGGGAAGGTTATAGTGAACTCAGTGGATTGTCTTGATACTTTCCAATAAGGATTCAGATCTGAAATGGGATGGAAGTGATATTGATTGTTCCTATGGGGTAATATTCATCAGGACCTGGATGGAGTGAGTGTAAGTCATCTAGTCTCTAGATAACTCTAGAGCAGACTTCAGAACTATTAACCATAGTAGCTTTGTAGACTTCTTGCAAAGTTTGCAAGTAGAGCAATGTTCTTCAGTGGATCTATTCTTTCCTATATATTCAATGAAGTCTTGAAAATTCAAGCTTATATCAATACACACCAGGCTGAAATAAGGGCTCACACATTATTAATTTACCAATATTATCCCCCCACCAACTTGGTATGAATGTTAAATGTGATGTCAGTGATTCCCAATAGTTTTGAGATATTGAATTTTGAATGGATATTATGGACACTCTTAGAAAATATTTTGGGAAAGAGGTATAAGAAACAGGTTTGGTGGACCCAGAAATATTCTTAGAAAAAATACATTGCTACAGACTGAAGTTTTTCTTTCCAACAAATTTGAAAATACTTGTTTAACAATTTTACTTTAACAAATAATTTAACAAATAAACAGATTTTGTAGAAACTTGGTGAACATCAAGAGAAAAGTCTACAATCTATGGGTGGGTTTTTAAGCTTGCATGTAGTTAAGACTGAAAAAGACACACCTGGAGCAAAAGATCAACAGGATATTTCAATTGTCCATTAATTGCAGGATTTTAAAATGCAGTAATAAGGCAAGGTATATCTATAAAATAGCATAACTCCAAGGGCTAATAAAAGTATTTTTTGTCATTTTTGTTATTGGTTCTTAAGTGAGAAGTCTTCCTTATATTTAGACGTCATATACATTTGACATTGAAGAGTAGTTTAAATTATTTACATTGTTCAATGCTTAATTATGTTATTTTACTGTTCCTGAAAACCTGACACAAAGCAAATTTACATTACTGTGCTCCTAATTAGCCAATAATCCTTAAGGATTTGAATGATACATACCCAAAGTAATTTCTTTTTTACCTATGAATTTCTTTATATTGGTTTCAGATAAAGCACTATGACAAAGGGCATTTTAATGTTGACAGCACTCAGTGGTTTAATCTGTTCATCACAGTCTCTTACAAAACCAAATACCATTTTTATGCATAATAAAAATCAACAAGCAATCAATACTTTTTTAAAAAGGCAAATTGATTTTTTTCACTTTTTAAAAAAGTCCATAATCACTCAGCCAATTATTATGTTCATACAGTATATTCCTATTGGTTAGGATAAAAGAAACTCTGTGGGTATGCGTATATGACTATTTCTAAAGACTCAGACAATTTTTCAATCAATGTCTTCCTTATTATAAAAGATTGATTCATTTTTCTGTCCTTCAGATAAATGTGTTGGCTTCTGCTTTTCATTAAATTCATTTCAAGAAGTTCCCTAAGTTCCCTAGAAAACTTATATACCCTCCACATGTATGTCCTACACACACAAACACATTTACACATGTGCAAAAATCAACTTATCAAATAGTTTGATAATTTTTATTGCTTTTTAATAATAACAAAAAAAGAGAAAGTTTTCAGATCATTTCATTTTCATTTTAGGAATTTGGATTAAAGCATCTATGAAATGTTAACCAAATGGACTTTTATAAAATCATTCCTTACTAGAACTTGCTACCTAGTGTTAGTTTTATTTAAAGTAAAACATACCCAATTACCACTCGATATTGGAATTATTAAACTATCTAGAAATGTACCTATATCACTCTGATATAGTGAGAGCATTTCTCTGAGAGCATTTACATGAAAATTTAGAACCTAAACTTCTAAAAGGAGCAGTTGGTGAACATTCTTTCTATAAAATGAGGACCTATTCATGCTATTTGACTGGCAGAAACTAATAATTCATTTTGTGTGCAATGCTAAGTCCAATAGGATCTTCTGCAGGGCTGTCGTGGCCCGCTGGCTAGGTACGTCATGTGCTGCCCACCCCCATCCCCATTTTAGCGAAGGGGGAAAAGTTATACGTCACATGATGACAATGTGACGACGCGAGTTTGACACCCCTGATCTAACTGTGTTGTATGTGCAGTTGCAAACCTTTACAATTACTTTCTTATTTTAAAACAAACAGGCTCATCACAGTGATACAAGATCAGGAGTTCATTTTAAAGAATGGAATATTGATTATTTTTAATATTGTTATTTTTTTAATATAGAAATAATTCAGAACAGGTTGCTTCAAACAAAAAAAAATGCAATATAATCAAATTGTTTTAATTGCTTCAATAGCAGAGCATTAATCCTATTGATTTTTGTCTACTCAGGGAAGATTTAAACTGTTAAATAATGTTAAAATGTATTTACTGAAATACAATGTATATTATTCAAAGATTATTGGTAGCTGAAACCCAACAGTCGCCTTGTTCTGAGTTTCTTGTATATACCATCAGAAGTTCCAAAAAACCCGTTATGATCTTAATATTTAGAGCTGAATCTTTCACATATGTATTTGACAGAATATTCATGAATGTTCTTTGACTTTCACTGGCTTATAAACATAAGCCAATATACAAGCATATATTGAGTAATTATAAGTCAATGCTCAAGCTGTGCAGGTTTAGCGGAAATAGTATGCCCTAGTGGTCATTAGAAACAACAGTCAAAGAAGGTTCAGGAAAAAGCTGGAGGAAACTGATCAGAGAAGGAACATCTGTTTCAAGAAGTACCCTTATATAATGAAACCAGCTTTTTCATGAAATCATTAACATTACCTTAAGTAAAAGTTTTCTTTTTATCTGCCTAGGAAAATATGAATGCATTTTAGAAAATAAACTTTGATAATCATTGAGTTCAGTATTATTTATATCAGCCCCTTCTCACCTAAAATGTTCTAATGCAGCGGTCACCAACTGGTGGTCCGTGGACCACTGGTGGTCCATGAGAAAATTTTGGTGGTACATAGAAAAATTATTTTTTATATTGCACTAAATCAGGGGTCCTCAAACTACGGCGTCTAAGATGGATATGTGCAATGAATGTTTGTGTTGCTGCAATGTCTTCCCCTTTGAGGTCTTTTTGCGCAGGTGAGAGAGGGGCAGAAATTTGGACTTGGGGTTTGCTTCAGCTTCCTGGTGCAGGGTTTTGGGCAAAGGCTGGAGGGAAGTGCCGCTGGTGGCAAAGAACTAAAGGACCTTGTTCCAGTGAGACTACATCATGGCCTGGAACTGGCTGACTATCTCAACCCGCTGAGCCTCCAGGCGGCGGTACCTGGCCTTGTACTCCTGCAGGTCTTCCCTCTGCTTGGAAAGCCTATGCTCATAGTCCTCAGTGAGCTGCTTCTGCTGAGCCTCCTTCTTGGTCAGATCCAATTTGAACTGAGCCAGCTGTTTGGCCAACTCTTTCTTGTGGTAGCTGCTTAGCTCCAACAACTGCTTCCTGTGAGGACCCTAAGGAGCCTGCGTGGCGAGGGGAGGAGTGGCTGCCAGGGGAGGAGTGAGTAGAGGCTGGTGAGGCACCCCTCGATGTGAGTGACATTAAGTTGGCTACACCCACCCAGTCACATGACCACCTAGCCACACCTACCCAGCTGGTCATTAGGCAGATCATATTAGTGGTCCACGGTATTTAAAATTATGAATTTAGTGGTCCCTGAGGTCTGAAAATTTGGTGGCCCCTGTTCTAATGAATTAGGTTATTAGGCTATACTGTTTTAGAATGTCTAAATGAGAGTGTCTTAATGTTCTAAGAGTCAAACATGTATTTTTAAAACTGAAGAACAGTGGTTCTGTGGTTTTCACAGATTCATAACAATTCAAATGCAGCACCTGATGGAACTTCTGATGAGCTGCAGTGTCACAGTGGTTAGAATGCAGTACTGCAGTCTACTTCTGCTGACTGCCAGCTGCCTGCAATTTGGCAATTCAAATCTCACCAGTCTCAAGGTTGACTCAGCCTTCCATCCTTCTGAGGTCGGTAAAATGAGGACCCAGATTATACGGGGCAATATGCTGATTCTGTAAACTGCTTAGAGAGAGCTGTAAAGACTGTGAAGTGGTATATAAGTGTAAATGCTATTGCTATTATCATGGAGCTTTTATATTCAGAATATCTACTACCTTTTAAATTTCTGTGATGCAATAAATAATACATAGAACAGTAACTGGGAACTTTCAAATGGAAGTTTCTATTTTACCACAGTTTTCCAGATGAGTTTATAATGATCACTCCCTTTTAACATGCTTCCCAGAGTTGTTGTGTGAGGTCATAATGACAAATTAAAAAAATGTTTAGAGCAGTGGTGAAATCTAATTTTTTTTACTACCAGTTCTGTGGCCGTGGCTTGGTGGGCATGGTGTGGCTTAGTGGCCGTGGCTTGGTGGGCATGACAGGAGAAGGATCTCTTCTGAATACGGATTATAAAATTTATGCCAGAGTATTAGCCAACAGGTTGATGCCAGTAATTCAAAAGGTGATTCATGATGATTAAGCGGGATTTATCGAGGGTAGATACATGAAGGACAATGTAAGGCAAGTAATAGATTTATTGGAATATCTTGAGAAGAATAAACAGATCCCTGCAGTGCTGGTTTTCTTGGATGCAGAGAAGGCCTTTGATAGAATGGATTGGAATTTTCTATTAAAGACTTTAAAAAAGATGGACTTTGGGGACCAATTTATACAGGCGGTCTCAGCAATTTATCAAGAGCAAAAGGCACAGATTATTATTAATGGAAGTTTGACAACAGAGTTTAAAATTGAAAAAGGAACAAGACAGGGATGTCCGCTGTCCCCACTTCTATTTATTTTAACATTAGAAGTCTTGTTAAATACATTACGGGACTCTACTATCTTGAAAGGTATAATGATAAGGCAAGAGGACTACAGAATAAAGGCATTCGCAGATGATCTGGTTGTTACCCTAACACATCCAATGGAATCAATAATCCAGATGAAGGACATTATACAAGACTATGGTAATGTTTCAGGTTTTAGACTGAATCAGAAAAAAACAAAGATGATAGTCAAAAATATGACTCAAGATCGTAAACATGAGCTTGAAAGAAGGGCAGGTTTTGAGATTGTACCAAAGGTAAAATATCTAGGAGTTCAGGTTGCAGAATCAAACACAAAATTGTTTCAAAATAACTATGAGGTGTTGTGGCGAGAGGTGCAGAAAGATATGGAGACTTGGAAAAAACTGCAGCTGTCTCTACTTGGAAGAATAGCAGCAATTAAGATGAATATTTTGCCAAGATTTCTTTTTTTGTTTCAAATGATTCCGGTGCTTAAAAGTGACAAACAATTGAAAGAATGGCAAAGAGGACTGAATAAGTTTGTCTGGAACGAGAAAAAGCCGAGAGTGAAAATGAAAATTATGCAAGATGTTCCAGAAAGGGGAGGTCTTAAACTTCCAAACCTACAGTTATATTATGATGCAGCAGCTTTGACTTTAACAAGTGATTGGTTTGGAGGAAAAAAGACTGGAATATTGAATGCAGAAAGTTTTGATTTGGAATTTGGATGGCATGCCTACTTATTTTATGATAACAAAGTGGATAAAGTATTTAAAAGCCATATACTTAGAGATTCTTTGATGAGAGTTTGGAAGAAGCACCAATTCAAATGGGATTATAAAATACCATTATGGCTGGATCTTGGTCATACTTTGTGGAATACAAATATAATGTCACTCGGGGGGTTTTTATACAAAGAGGTTCTTTTTACAGATGCGGGCAGATGGCAGCTGAAGACATTACAGACATTGTTGGCTGAAGGGATTAACTTAACTTGGTTACAATATAATCAATTGCAATTGAGATGGAAAGAGGACCAAAAAACTGGTATTATGATGCATGAGGAAGAATTGGTTAGACATATAAAAGAGAAAGGTCCAATGCATATTAAAAGACTTTATAATGTTTTGTTAGAAAGGAATTCAGAAACTGAATTAGTTAAAGATTGTATGATTAAGTGGGCACAAAATTTTGGGGAACCAGTGATGTTGGAAACATGGGAAAAAATTTGGGTTCAGAATGTTAAATTTACACAGTCGCAGAATTTGAGGGAAAATTTTTATAAAATGTTTTATAGATGGCATTTAGATCCCAAAAAATTGTCGTGTATGTACCCTAATGTCCCGCCTAAATGTTGGAGATGTGATTGTTTAGATGCTACATATTATCATGTTTGGTGGACCTGTAGGAAAGTCAAGGCTTTTTGGATAAAAATTTGGTGGGTCATGCAGAATGTTTTGAAGAAGAAAATTCAATTTTCTCCACAATTGTTTTTATTGGGTATAGTTAAGGGTTTTACATTGGGTGAAACAAAATTGATATTGTACATGATAACAGCAGCAAGATTGTTGATAGGTAAATACTGGAAAAATGAAGCACTGCCCACGATCGAGGAATGGACTTTGAAGATGGCCAGTTTTGCAGAGATGGCGAAGATTTCAGCATACTTAAAAGGTTCTTCACAAGAGACTTATGAATGGGAATGGAAAAAGTGGATAGATTATGTTCAGAACAAATATCAAACTAGGAAGTATCAAATAGCTTTTATTTGAAAATGTTATATTAAGATAGAAATATTTTAATGTAATGAAGATGAAAACTTATAAGGGGGAGGGAGGGGTTCAAGTTTTATATAAGTTTTATACAAAGGAGGGTTTTTCCTTTTATTTGATATGAGTATATTGTGTGGAAGTCCGGGGGGGAGGGGAGGGTTAGGGTGGGTTAGGGAGGTTGGGAAGTTTGGGGTGGGTTGAGGGGGGGGGAAGGGGTGAAAATGTAATTGTAAAACTTTTGCAATTAAAAAAAAATGTTTAGAGCAGTGGTGAAATCTATTTTTTTTTACTACCAGTTCTGTGGCCGTGGCTTGGTGGGCATGGTGTGGCTTAGTGGCCGTGGCTTGGTGGGCATGACAGGAGAAGGATATTGCAAAATCTCCATTCCCACCCCACTCCAGGGGAAGGATATTGCAAAATTCCCATTCCCTCCCCACTCCTGGGCGATACTGCAAAATCTCCATTCGCACCCCAATCCAGGAGAAAGATACTGCAAAATCTCCATTCCCTCCCACTCCTGGGGGGAAAATATTGCAAAATCTCCATTTTCACCCCATTCTGGGGCCAGCCAGAGGTGGTATTTGCCGGTTCTCCAAACTACTCAAAATTTCCGCTACTGGTTTTCCAGAACCTGTCAGAACCTGCTGGATTTCACCCCTGGTTTAGAGCCTCAAGGGTTTCCAGAGTGTTTTGATTTATTTAGAAATATATACATAAGAGGAGGAGTAAAAGTGGATGCAAGCATTGTAACATTTGATGCTAAACATTTTCAGAGTTCAGATCAATTCTGTCCTTCACAAAATCATTTCCATCACAAAAAGGCATAATTTAAAATACATAACGAATAACCTTGTTAAACATCAAATGTTTAAAAATTCATTGAGCAGGTGAAACAAGAATAGAACAGTTTGGCAACAGCAATGGAAGATAAAATTTGACAGGGATAGGGGATGGGGAGAAGAGACAGTGTGGTGTAGTAGTTAGGGCACTAAACTAAAATCTGGTAAATCCGTCCTTACGTACAAAGCCAACTAGGCGATCAATCACTCTATTTCAGTCTAGGAAGAAAGCAATAGCAAATCATTTTTGAAATCTTGCCAAGAAAATTGTAGTGACTAGTCCAGACAGTCATCAGGAGTCAGTATCAACATCTCCTTCCCAAAAGGAGTATGAATGGGAAGATGTAGCATTTGCAGAGAAGAACGTCTTGGCAATTATTAATCACAAGAATGGGTTTAGTAGGGACTTGTGGTAGCCAATAAGACTGGAAATATTGTATGGATCAGAAGAAGAATGGATTCAATTAAATATCAACATATCCTAGAAGAGAAGGAACTGACTCTGAACAGAAGTTGCATATGCATGCCTTTAAATTTGTGGGAGGCTATTGTGTTGAATTTTGTATCATGTTGAGGTTCAATTTACACCTACAATTTAACTGAGAGGGACTAACTTTTGCATGCAAACATAAATAAAAACTAACCAGTAAAAAGTGTTATAATAAAAGACTGGGACAAAAAAAATATTTGGAGAGATATCAAGATACTAGAGGAAAACAAACCATCATTTCTTCCCCACAGTTTTATTTTAAATGGCAAGAATACTTAGGGAATAGCAACAGAATGTGACTACAGTGAACAATTTAAGTGAATATGCAATGTCTTCTTATAACCATATCTAATATTCAAAATCAGAGAAAAAGTTAGTAACATTCTAGAACTTTATAGTCAGATTTCTTCCATATGCTCATAGAGATAAGCATCTGTATCTCAGCTTATTTTAATCACTCTAAAAATCAGTGTGTTAATTGTCATTATCTTCCTTTGTGTCTTGTCTTGTCATTCATTCATTCATTCACCTAACAAATTTTTATTGCATTACCTATATCAGGTTATTCAAACACTGTCCTAACAAAAACCAACAATTATAGATACCTCTTACTTCAAAATGTTCTGGATTTCTAGCCAGTCATTCAGCAGGCTGGTGACAGGAATGCTAAAATGATGTGAATTGTTTATGTTGTCCTTTACAAATTGTTCAATTTAATGCTTTGTTACGTTTAATCTGAGTAATGAATCCAGATGTTACACTGATGGCTGCATTAAAAATGATTAAATAAATAAAGACAAACAGATCATGATACCTGATCTCTTCCAGCTGACTCAACTTCGTTGTTGCTTCGGCAATATGGATTTGTGGCAGCAATGGCCTCCTTCTGAGGAACACAACTTTTGCCATAACAGCAACCTTGGCGAATTCACACTGAGCATTTCCAAGGAAGGAATGCATGCTGATATAAATGTGTAGTAGAACTTCTAATCTGTCAGCATCAGTGGGTGATTTTGCACCATTTAAAGAGAGGTTTTGGAGTGTGAATATTTTTATATAAAACAAAAATGCAGGTGGCATAAAATGAATTACATGGATTCTGTTATGCAAACAGCTTGCTCCCAGTAGTGCTTACTGATAGTGTATGAGACTGAGCAGTACCTAAAATAGGTGAGATGTGCTATAGAGAATGTTAGAAATTATTTTTCTCAATTCATAAGCGCTAAATATAACATGCATTCACACACACACACACACACACACACACACACATATACATACACATAAACACAAACTTTATTAACTCTCACCTGCACCTTGATTTTAAAGTACTATAAGATGAATTATAGAACATGCCTATTATTAGACAATAATAATACATGTATTATATTCATATGCTGTTCAACTCCTGGTGTATACCTCCGGATAAGTATTGATAGACACTTCCACTTTTATCATTAAAAATGATTTGATTGGAAGGTCAATAGAAGTTATGCCCTTTTGCTAATAATGTGAAAAAGAAGTCTCATTATGATGTCTCATAAGTCACAGCATGTCCTTTTACTTATAAAGAAGACTATCACACAATGAACTAATGGCAAGGGATATGTGTTCAAGAAACAGGTTCAGAGACCACGGAGAGTAGAGATTAAATCTTACATCAAATTCCTGAATTTTCTGAATCTAGTTCTTTTCAATATCTGAAACCCCAAACCCAGAAAACTTCAGGAGTAGATATGGACAAGGCTGGGGCAATTTGAATTTGAATGACAAGGATTTCAATCCTAAATCATGGCCTCACCTACTCTGAATAGTTAAATCAACTTGAAAGCTGGTCTGAATAGTTTTTCTCCCATCAAACAAATTGACAAAATTCCTGGAAGTGAGCAAAACACCATCAAATGTATTTGTGGTATTGTTAATAGAATAGCTATGTGAGGCTTGGAGATCAGAACTATCCAAGACAATTCTGCCAATTCCATACCAGCCAGATGGGAAACCTTCATGTCCTTATCTATTACTCTGAGAGTTCATACAACTAGGACTAACAGTAGGGATGACAATAGCTAGTAGTGAGAATCCAGTTATGCACGTAGCTTGGCCTTGTTTCTGAAGCTTTGCAGAATCTCTTGAGCTTCTAAGCAGAAAGAGAAGAGAGACAAAGTCACTGGCTGCTCAAATGGATATTGAAGAATATTCTAAATAGATAATGAACTGTATTCTTTCAGTTGGTATATTACTCTCCTCATTCCACGTTTTTATATTCAGCTGCAAATATGACTTTTAGAATGATAAATGGATAGAGGGGAACATGCATATTAACTATAAATTAATATTGCTTTTTATTTGGGTTGGATAGAGATAGAGTCCATCTGATGTAGCTAATTTGTTTGTTTCAATGGGGGAAAAACAGGCTGGATTCAGGGAAAACTGCTTCCTTTTTAGAGTTTGATGCAACACAGACTGTTTCAATTAATGTTCAAATCCAATCATTGTGGAGATCTTTTTGGATTGTGGTTTGGAATATCAATACCATGCCATGGCTTTGCACAGTAAACAATTGCACCAACTGGGGTTATTTTGGTGGAGGGAGGCAGGGAACCGAAAGGCAAATAAGCTGCTAAAAATAGTGGGAAGTTTGGTGATCCTTTGAAGGCAGAACTTGTTTTTCATGGGAAGACAAAAAAACAAAAACCAACCAGTGAGCAATGACCCCACCCCCAGTAATCTTGTTATAGTATTATCATTGTATGAAAGCCCATTAGCAAAATACTATGATGCTGGTTGCACAGTGAACTCAAGCCCACCTCTAATTAAACTGCCTGCATTCCCCAGCATTTTCTTGTAATGATGTCAACCCGGGCCGCTATTTGCTGCCCTTTTATGAATGTAAACACTGTTTGTAAATCATATAAACCTAACCTGGTTCACTATTGAACAGCTCCTAAAATGGAATTAATTAGCTTTATTGAACTGGCAGTTGTCATTTATGGGATATTTTTGAACCTGGCTTTGCTTGAAATAAATCTCTCCCGGCTTCCTTCACAGGGAATTAATTTTGGAAAGACGGGGACATTTTTAAAATTTCCAATTTTAATTTAAGAGAGGGCTAATGGTGTGTAGAATATGTGTGAATGTTTTATTGAACTAGCATAATTTTTTGTGGAAGGAAAGAAGGAGGGAGGGAGGGAAAAAGGATCTTAATACATTTGAAAGTGATTGTTCAGTGCTAAAACAGTTGTTATTATATTTTGGCAGTTTAGTTTAAATATTAAGTGGAATGGAGAAGTTGCATGCTTCAAGACATTAGTTCATCTTAGCTTATGATCAGATCAAATGCCTGTGGCTATATGTGGCTAATATATGTTTACATATTACTATGAAAGAAAGAGCCCCAGACACTACACAAAGAAGCATAAACACAACAAGCATATTTTCCACTTTGTTTTTCCAGACCAATTATATTTCTTCTGCTTAAAAAACAAGGCACCATGAGTTTAAATTTAGGAGGAAAATAATTTCTTTGCAATTCACCTAAGGGGTGGGAGAACCTCTGCTTGCCAGAGGTGGATAGCTTACCTGAGCCCTCAGCTACATAGCACATTTATGGTTATTGTATTTTACAGGTTGATAGATTTTTATATTCTGTCCAAGTCAGGATCTTACACCACCTGGTTTATTATTTAGTAATTTACAGTGCAGTCAGGCATGTTTGGTTTAATGTAGGATAAACTTATAAATCTATTGTTCCTCCAGTTGCCAGGGTTGGTGTGCAATGAACTACAGAGCTTGATGCGTACATACATTTCAGCTCTGCTTATTTTCTTTGATAGGGAAGCCGGCAATAGATAACGTAGTGACAGTAGCATCCCAGGGGACAGCAAAATGTGAGAGCAACACACCGTCAGGTTAGTAGGTCATTATTGTATGAGCACTGAGCCATTAATTGACTACTGTACCAGGCTCAGTCTGTGTCGGATTATGGCTCTTGGCAGTAAGTACTCTTCTCTAATAGCTTAACTTCGCTTTCTTCTGATCATCTTATTTCCTGGTAAAAATTATGCGTACTAAGGTAAATATATTTGTCACAGTGCTGTTCCAGCTGTAGAGCAGGCAAAAAAATAAAAATAAAAAATCAGCAGGTGAAGCTTTCTGAAGTTTTTCTCAATGACTTGAGGCCTGTTCTAGGTTCCCACGAAAGCTTGAGAGAATACTAAAGAGGGTTGGATGCAGGGAAAGGGCTGGTAATTTCTTTGGTAAAATAAAACAAAAAGAAAGAAGAAAGGAAGAAAGGAAAAGAAAGGAAAATCCTTCTTCAATATGTAGGCTTATGAAAATATTGGCTGGTCAAAACAACTCCTTCTCCCCTTATCCTCATGGAGTTCTGAAACATATCTGAATGGTGCACTTCTAAAAGTGGAACATGTGTAAGGAGAAACCTGGGCACAAATGAAACTAATTATTGTTTTCCAAACCTACAGAGGAGGAATCTGCTACTTAAAAAGAACTACATAACCTGGAATGACATGATGTGTGGGATTACATTTCTTATAATTCCCATCAAGGAGATTGTCCCATCACTTTTAGGAGGTATCTGGTTCAGAAAAATGCCATTGAAGGCAATGAATATATATCAGACCGAATACTAGGTTCAAGAAATCAAACGCATGGAGCAAATAAACAAAAAAGAGTTTTAAAGAGTAGCTGTATTACTGTGAACAAATAAAGCAGATACATGGAGAAGCCAAATTCGTACTTGGAACAAGACTAAACATGTCAAATATAATAAACGGGCCACTATTTGATTCTTATATTCCTGCTCTCATATCTTGGTCATGTTATCCACATTCTTCTTGTAATTTTTTGCAGAATGGATATATTTTTGATTGGCAGTTATGAAACAATATCCCAATTCATACATTGCCAAGCTTCCAAGGTGCAGAAAGGGCACCATCCTATTTTTTTTTGGATCAGGTATTGCCCAGGAGCAGTTTGAAAGAAGCAAAGATGATAATTGTGGAATCAGGATCAAATAATTTCATGGTGCAAATTCATCCTTTATAGTGGTCAGAGAAGAGGAAGACTGAAGGAAAATTGTCCTGCAGGTTTTTTTCCAGTTATTATTTAATTTAATGAGAAAGAATTTGCTTTGAAATTTCTCTCAAACCAGAATAGAATTTCTGAATAAATTGCTTTTAATGTTTCTTTCACATAAGAGATGTTCCAATAAATTCCCATGGGTAGTATTTTTATGAGACAAATAGCATAGAATAAACTGATCTGTTAAATCATACTTATAGAAAAGAGGCTGTTTTTTTGTGCAAGAACTCTTTTTTTAGGCATATATGATCAAACGCTACCGCTTTACAACAGTTCCATTTGAAAAGTTGCAAAATCAATGAGCATTTCCTCATGTTTTTCACAGGGAGTGCTTTCATATTAGTTTAACATAGTCTTGGGATATTTCTTCAACTTGACCTTCCAGAAAAAGATGCCCAGTTTGGAGCCACCTGGGGAACGAATGAGAATTAAAGTCAGTTTGGTACAGGGGTGAAAGTGTTGGCCTACAAACCAGGAGACCGTAAATTCTAGTCCTGCCTTGGCCATGAAAAACTGGCTGACTGACTTTGGGCCACTCATTCTCTCTCAGCAGAACGAATCTTACAAGATTGTTGTGGGGCAAATAGGAGGCGGAATTAGTGGTATGTTAACCACCTTGAGCTCTATATGGGAAAAAAATGGGATTAAAAATCTTGGGGAAAAAAAAAAAGAAATAGAGGTTTGTTAGATTTTCTGTAAAAGCAAGAGGAGAAACAGCATGGGTTTATATTTCTACCATTGTGCATTTTGTGAAGAATAATGTGATCTTAGAAGGATGGAGGTAGTGAAACAGACTGGAACATGTATTCTGGCATGTCTGAAGCACAAAGAAGGCAAAACCTGAATCCTTAAGTGTGCTAAGGAACTGGACATTTTTGGCTTGCTCTTGCTGCCATACTAATGCCAAATTTGTGTCCAGCAGTGGACACAGAATCAGATTGTGCTGTATACAACTAATTATATTTTGCACACAATGGTTAATCCAGCATTTCACCAGCAGTGCATAATGATATACCATAGCAAAAATTTAATCGTGTAGAAGCTCTATCTGGGACAACTCAGGCAGATAAAAAGAGCTGATTTAGGAAAAAAATCTTCTAATGACTCCTCCCCCCCAAATATATGATATACCAATAATTTTACATGTGTGTTTTTTTATTTTTATACTACTTTTGCATTAGATCCTCTCCTCTGAAATGAGACAATCAAATCATATTAGGTTGCAACCCTATGTGTAGTCTTTGAAATTGATATTTACTAAATAAATATGTATAATATTAGATTAGTGAATAAAAGAACTTTGGAATACTCGTAGGTTGTTACACACAAACACACAAAACATGCACACGCAAACACAATCTATGGAGAATGGAAAAGAACTTTCTGTTTGAGCTGACGATCTCCAGAATGACGGAAACAACCTCAAAAAGTCATAATGATAAAAGTAAACACCAGAAGGAAAATGAAATATCATCTTTTATTTTGTGTTAGCTATCATGCTAATGTAATGTTCCAAGGGAGGTTAGCAAAAGTTGGCTTTGTGTGAAATTGATTGTTAGGTTGTGAATTTCAAATACGCAGTGTCACTGACACCTTATAAACCAAAAGTAATGGTCATAACATTCCATTGCGCTTCTTGCAGTTAGGTTTATTTTCATAATGGTCTAACCCAGGGTGGGTAATTGTGGCTCTTTTACAACCTGTGGACTTCAACTCCCAGACAGCCAAGCTGTCTCAGGAATTCTGGGAGTTGAAATCCACAGGTTGTAAAAGAACCACAATTGCCCACCCCTGGTCTAACCCTACAATTCTGTAAGGTTTATTAGGTAGGTAGAAGCAGTTATTCTGCCATGTTGAATTGGGTACCAGCACCTTTATGGGGCAGTTGGCTCCCCACTGAAATATTGTAGCCTTTTCTAATTTCTAATGTCTTAATAAATATTAGTACAGATTGTAGCTAATTTATTTCATAAAGAAAAGAAGAGAGAGCGTAGGGCTACAAGGTCCCAATTCTAGATACTTGGCTCTGAGACAAAATCTGGCAGAGTAGGAAAATATGTGTATAAGGAGGCCAGGATACCAAAAATAAGTTAAAAAAAAGAGTTTCAGAAATTCGAATTTACTTCAAGCTATCTATTTTTAAATCTGTTTTTTCTTGCTTTGTTATTTTGGGCATTCTGAAATCAGGGTTTCCTAGATGGGTGGTCAAATAGTGAAGTAATGGAGTGTATAAGTCACTCAGCTAGCATCTTGTTATGTATATTTCCTGCATAGATAGTAAGGGATTTAGGAGTAAATCAGTCGGGAAGAAGGAAGAGGAGGAGGATAGGAGGAGGAGGAGGAACAGGATGAAGGGTTGTAGTAGTAATAGTCTCTACATAAATACTTGTTCCTGGCTATTCAGTGTATTTCCTCATATCTATTCTCCTTTGCACTTAATTTTCTTTGTGAACGCATAAAATCTATATATTCTCTGCTGTGCAATGAAATAATGAATTCATAGCATGTCCATGTATAAGATCATTTCCTGAGAATATGTCTAATTTTTCTTTTTTCCTTTTTTATCAGAAAAAAAGCTACAGTATGGAAAATTTTGGTGCACCATTTGTTTTTATGGTAATTTAAATATGTTAATACCATACCTAGAAGTTTTATATAATATGCATCTTGCATAAAAAGCTGATTTCAGTCTCGAGCTTCAGGCTGGAAGGGGAAAAAAACCCCGTTCATTGCTGATAAAAGCATCTTTGGGCGTGTTATTAAAATGCTATAAAATCACATTCTCTCCAGACTTTTAACAACTGTCTTGCACTGCACGACAGCTCAAAAACATATATTTCCTTTTGCAAACAGGTGCTTTAGAATTAATGATCACAGTTTTGTGAGAACATTTAACAAATGCATACTTGTAGTCAAGGCTGTCTCTGCACCGTGTGGTATGACAAATGACTAAGCTTGATGGTGGTTTCATTAAATTCCTCTCCTTTTTTTTTTTTTAAGTTTTCAATTTTGGCTAATTCCACCCCCTGAATTTCTCTGCAATGGTACTCCTTCATAAGAAATAACTTATGCTAACCCTTCTCCCATGAAAAGCTGCAGGAAAAGACAAATATTGTCCCCCCACCTACCCCCACAGACATCCAGGAAACATGGCAATAAAAACAAGAAACTGCAAGGCGAATAAAGTAGTTTTTAAATATCTATCCACAGTTGGAGCCATTCTAATAACCAAATGACATGCACTGCCTAATCCTTTCTAAATTAGAAGCATATTAAATCTTACAGAGGCCCAAAAAACAGGCCAAGATACTTAGATATCACAGGTTTCCCAGCAGTGAGGGTGTTTGTTTGTTTAGGAAGCATTATAGTGTAATGACTTTAGCTTAAAATGCATGACTAACAGCCAGCTTTTCCAGATGAAGAACATGACTGGTTCATTGGTTCACCACAATACAAAAAAGATGCTGGGGCTCTAAAAAAAGACTGCAGAGATGAGCACAGAGATGATAAGGGATCTGGAGGCTAAATCCTATGAAGAAGAGCTAAAGGAACTACCGGCAGGAGGTGTAGTTTAACAAAGAGAAGACTGAGGGGACACATGATAGTAGTCTTCCAATACTTGAAGGGCTGACCCAGGGAGGAAACCGTTCAGTAGTGGGTTGCACCTGCTTCGAACCGGTAGTAAAACCGGCGGGAGGCCCCGCCCACCGACCCCAACGTCATCAAAACGCTTCTGCGCATGCGCAGAAGAGTATGCGTGTGCACGAGTGAAGCAAGCGAGCGTGCGCGGCCCCATTGCAAACCGGTAGTAAAGGTAAGTAGAACCCACTCCTGAAACTGTTGGTTTATTCTCCATTGCACTTGATGGTAGAACATCAAGATGTTCTACCATCAAGATGATCAAATGGGTGGAGGCTCACCAGAGATAAATCCAACTTGGAAATAGAGAGAATTTCCTGAAAACTATTAAACAGTGGAACAGCTTGCCTCAGAAAGTTATTGGTACTCCATCGCTGGAAGTTTTCAAGAAAAGATTGGTCAAATAATTTGTCCAAGATGGCATGAGGACGCCTGTTTTGGAAAAGGGATTGGGATAGAAGGCTAGAGCATCTTTTCTAGCCTTACGATTCTGTGTTTCCAATGAGATTGTGAAAGAGGGTTGGAATGGGATGTCATTTTGGAATTAACCAGGATAAGGGGCCCATCCTCCTGTAAGGCTGAAAATTAAAGTACTTGGAAATCTGTCCATTTTTAATGCCTTTTTTAAAATAACCAATCTCAGCATTTCAATCATTATTCTAACCTGTGTTTGTGCAGCTTTTAAACAGAACCATTGAAAATAAGGCAAGATAAAGAAGCTGCTACTCAAGGGTGAATGCCATACCACAAGCCAAGAAGTACACAACAATCTTCCATTGACATGAAACCAGTGGAGGTGCTTGTCTGAAGGGAGGCAAGTGCAAAACTAGCCTGGCTTTGTTTTTTACTAGATTCCCTGATAATTTCAAGATACTTTGCTTAGACTGGAATTCTCCAAATTCCCTTCCTGTAGGAGGAAGGCTTCTTGAAGACCTGGAGGAGAGTCTTCTCAGGCTGTATGAAATATCTCAGGTTGGAGCTCTTGACTTTAGATCAGAAGTTGTCTCCTATGGGTGGATGGAGAACTTTGGTATCAGCAGCTCTCCCCCGCCCTCCAAGAATCAAGAAAGATACATGGAGCTACGTCTGACTAGTTTTCTTTATTGTTCCTCCCTTATAGAAAGAAATCTTAACAAACGAAAACAACTATTTGCATTACCATAGATATATTCTGGGGATCACTAGGGAGGAGCTGTTTTAACTCTCTTCCTCCCAGCCAAACTTTCCATGCTTCACTGCCTCTTGATCCTCTGGAATGCAGCCCCTCCCTCCCGGGAATCCAGACTACATTCCATTATATCTTATGGCTTCAAACTGTAGCTGCAGCACAATCCTCATGCTAGTCCTGGAAGGTAGCACGGATCAAAAGAGCTTTTTCTTTGCTGGTGGTGGCCAAGAAATATTTTGCTTCTGTAGTCTCAGATAAAGTCCGTTTCCTGAGATTAAATAGTAAGAAGGCAACTTGCCAGGGGGAAGGTTTGTGCGTTTGTGTGTGTCTTTGTGTGTGTTTGTGTGATTGCCTAAATTCTATTTCTTTCAAGATTGGTAGTCAGCAGAAAAATCTTTCTTTCCTTCACTTTTTTTGTTAACTTTCAGCAGCTATATTAAATATCAACCTTAACCTTCCCTTGTCCTTCAGTGCTGTCCCAGTAACAAGAAGTGCACTTGTATTTGTGTTATAAACATTTATGACACTGTACTGTTTGTCATGAACCCTTGACCAGAAACGGTATTCTGGAAAATTACTAATACCTTAATTTCCCAAACATGGAAGGGGGTTGTGTGTTATCTTTCTGCGCCTTCCACTTTCTTCCTCTCTTCTTTGCTAATTTAGCACAGAAGCCAAGGATAGTAATCTTTTAAACTTTCAGTAAAGTCAATAAACATGGATACAAATAAATATTGCTGTGAAATGAATGCCGACTATGAGCTACCTAATGCTATAAAGTGAACCCAAAATATCCACAATAAATGATACTAAATATAGAATACAGCTTGATTTGGAAACTGGCCCACGTCATACATTCAGACTGAATATTTTATGATACAATATATGATGCCTATAAACTGGCACAAATTTCATCCATAGCCTTTTTGAGACACATATTAGGGTCTTGACTAGGGGACAACATATTAACTTCTATCTCCCAAACAACCCAACAGTCTTTGGAAGTTGCAGAAGTGACTAATCTACTTAAATAGTTAACACAGGGGTGTCAAACTCAAGGCCCAGGGCCAGATCCAGCCCAAGGGGTGATTAGATCTGGCCTGTGGGGCCACCCTGGAACAGAAAAGGGCCGGCCCACACTGCCTCTGCCAGTGAAAATGGAGTTCGCAAGGCCATCCTGATCTCCGTTTTCACTGGCAGAGGGTTATAGGAGGCTGTCCCAGCCGAAAATGGAGCTCGGGAGCCCATTTGCACTGGACAAGAGCTCAAGCCACCACAGGAGTCTCCTGATATGAGTGACATCATGTTGGCCATGCCCCTCCCAGCCATGCACCCCCATGCCCCCTCGAGATCAAACACAACCGTGATACAGCCCTCAATGAAATCGAGTTTGACACCCCTGAGTTAACACCTACTCTGTATGGAGTAACAATTTGGCATGAGCTATTAGGCACATTTCTCTTCTCAGTCTGCAGAACATTAAGGGAATAAATGAAAATAGCATTTGAGTCAATGAGTAAAGAAACTGGCTTTTTAAATATACCTCAGCTGTTCCTCTAATTGAGTTGTCTTACCTTGTACCAGCAAACATAGAGAGGCTAAGCACTTGCTATGTAGACCATTAAAACAACCTTAAATCCTCATATATATGCATATTTGCATTCCATGCCATTATATTACATTATGTTATTTTAAGTGATATAATGCATGAAGCACTGCATTGGGGTTCATCCTTTCAAAAGCAAAGTTGCTAATCGGTTGATTTGGAATGAGAATATAAAGGGAAGTACAAGAGCAGAATTACATGGAGAATGTAATCTCCCAAATCTTTGAAAATATGCCCAGATGAAACTATTCTTATTTTTTTTTCTCATAGTCATTAAGAAATCTTGACAATGCAGCCTAAAAATGCATTCACAGGAGAAGGAACTATCTAAAAAGTTGAAATGCAGGGACTGGAGGCAGCCAGGTAGCCCCCAGGGAACAACATCAATAGTTGTGCAGGATATAACATTGCAGCAGAAGACAATGGTGGTTTGTGGGTTCTGAGACTCTTAGGACCATCCCAGTCTACAAACTAGCAAAAATGTTCTGTATGCAGGAATCAGACAATCACACTTAGGTTCAGGGGTGGGTTCTAAATTTTTTTAGTACCGGTTCTGTGGGTGTGGCTTATTTTGTGGGCATGTCTTGATGGTCATGTGATAATTCTTTAGGATTTAGCAGAGGTACTGGTCTACTAGGCTTTTAACTGCTTGCAGAGCTGTACCGGTCTACCCATTTATTTTTGCAGGCACTGATCTACTCATGTATTTTTGCAGGCACCAGTCTATTCATTTGGTTTTTTTTAACACTGATCAGCTGTAGGGTGGCCCTTTGAAGCCCCGCAGCAAGAGTTTAAACAGTTTTTTTCTCTCTAGTCATCAGCTGGGACTCAGGAGGCAGCAATAGATTGGGGGTGGGGCCAAATAACAGATAAGAATAATGTGGAAGGTGGGGTGGGGTTGTGGGGGGCAGCAGAACCGGTTCGGTGACGTCATATCGTCATTGCTACCAGCTCGGCGGAACTAGGCGGAACCAAGAGTAACCCACCACTGCTTAGGTTCCTATTTATGCTTCTTATG